>CAWUFW010010865.1:532500-660483 GCA_963921515.1 Calotriton arnoldi | reverse complement strand
CTACTACCACCCTTAGCCAGGGGGCAGGATGCCCACCACTACTACCACCCTTAGCCAGGGGGGCAGGAAGCCTACCACTACTACCACCCTCACCCACGGGGGCAGGATGCCTACCACTACTACCACCCTTAGCCAGGGGGGCAGGATGCCCACCACTACTACCACCCTTAGCCAGGGGGCAGGATGCCCACCACTACTACCACCCTCACCCAGGGGGGCAGGATGCCCACCACTACTACCACCCTCACCCAGGGGGCAGGATGCCTACCACTACTACCACCCTTAGCCAGGGGGCAGGATGCCCACCACTACTACCACCCTTAGCCAGGGGGCTGGATGCCTACCACTACTACCACCCCCACTCATAGGATGGACAATGCATGACACAACAAGCACACCACAACCTAGGGAATGCAAGATTAAGACATCCCCCCACCACCATGACAAGCGTGTGAGCAGGCTGTGTCAAATGCCTACAACACCGAACATGACTTTGAACATACAATGTGACCCCCTAGCACATGTGCCACACATATATGTGTGTGGCACCCACAATGCAAGCAGCCCATGACCATTGTGGCAATGGGGCCTAAACCCCCATCATCACAGTGACCAAAAGGTAAGTGTGGGGTCCATAGCTGAAGCACATTTTGACCATTGTGGCAATGGGGTCTAAACCCCCATCATCACAGTGACCAAAAGGCAAGTGTGGGGTCCATAGCTGAAGCACATTTTGACCATTGTGGCAATGGGGTCTAAACCCCCATCATCACAGTGACCAAAAGGCAAGTGTGGGGTCCATAGCTGAAGCACATTTTGACCATTGTGGCAATGGGGACTAAACCCCCATCATCACAGTGACCAAAAGGCAAGTGTGGGGTCCATAGCTGAAGCACATTTTGACCATTGTGGCAATGGGGTCTACACCCTCATCATCACAGTGACCAAAAGGTAATTGTTGACAAAGAAAGAGCTGCAACTGCCAAACTGCATGGATCATTCCTGGTCACAGAACCAAAAACTCATCTGTGGCAAAGTAGTGTATGTGTCCCATTGCAACATAAATTGGGGGAGCCAAATACTGCAGTGCAAATGAAACATTCCTTTGGCCATGTGCAGACAAACAACACCCATGGGGGCTGAGACCGTCAACAGTCATCAATGACACAATGACAGAAGTGACCATCAGAATGCAGAACCACATATTTGCACCAATGGGCACACAAATGCAGATACCCTGTGGAGACAGCAGATGTGAGGTGAACAGATACCATACCATGGCAGCAATGGGACACACAAACCATGATCACTGTGCTGACCGATGACCTAGGAGTCCCAGGGACAGCAGGGGAAACACACCAAACAACATACAGCCAATGGCACACCCAAGATATGCCAATGCAGTGGTGCAGATGCACAAACACAAACAGGCAGACCAACACTGTCATCATACACAGCAGGTGAGGGGTGGGGGTGCCAGTGTCCCCAGGCAACAACACAACACATGAGGAGAGCTGAATACCAATCATACAGATGTGCATACACTGCCACACTAAGGTAACTCATGGATCCAAATCCCCTATGTGGGCAAGCAGGCATTGACAGGTGAGAGGGAGCACAAAACACACATGTCACACAGGCACGTAGGAACAACAACTGACACAGCAAGTCACAGACACACCACAGCACCACCCCCAGGGCCCCCACAATGTGGTGACCCTGGGCTGAATAAAAAGACCACTGTGATGACAAAGCTAAATGTCGTTCACACTGTGAACCACAGTCAGGTGTCCTGAGCAACAAACTACCATCACACCTACACAAGCACAAATCAATCAGCATGGCCAGTAAGCCAAGGCCAACATGGAGGCAGGGGCCTAGCCGGGCAACAACTCTCATCTGCACACACTCAAGACCACACCCCTCGACCTCCAACAATGTGCAGCAGTGAAGTACACATGCACTGGTGACATTGCACATGCACCCATGACTATTCCAGGGTGGTGGGTGGGAACCAAGGTGTAGAAACACATCACACATGGACACTCAACAAGACTCCTGAATGTCTGACACACTGCACACTACGCTGTACATGGACATGACGGCAATACCACACCGACCAATGGGATCCCAGCCACAGTCACACACCAATGAAGAAGCCAAGGTCACCCACAAAGAACACACATAGACAACAACCAACATTGCAGCCCGGACCCTAAGGAGTGCCAGCAGTCACACACACAACGTGTCACAATCACTGAAAGATAACACAAACTGGAAATCACATGACAGGGGCAAACAACAAGTGCCAAAGGGAAACCTGACTGTGACCCATCTGCGTCTGCACACAAACTCTGCCCTGACAGCAAACACACCTATGGGTGACACCCTGATGACCAGTAATGTGCCATGCACCCACATCACAGAGAACACAGGGAGAAGACTTTGGGGGAACATAGCTCAAGTCAGCAAGCATCACAAACAGGTACAACACTAGGGATCACAGCATGCGCAGATGAATGGAAGTGAACACACAGACATGCACATACAACACACACCTTGGGCGCAGGCAATGTCACACGTGTACACACTGCCATGAGGGGACTCCACTCCTGTGTGAGGAAAGCTGTGCCATATGTTGCCTCAGTAGGGCCCCATCATGTCAGCTGAGCACTTGGTCACACAATCAACAATTAGCACCAAATGAGGGCTCCCATCACATCAGCCTGGTCATGGATGTGCCAACGGAATCATCAGCACAGATCCAACACACTTGTATAGCAATGTTGCACTGACTACACGGATGAGTCCCTCCCCATTGATGCCCAAACCTGCATGTCCACTGGAGATGGCAACACGGTCAGGGAAGTAGACAAATGCAACGATGGCAGGCACAACAGATGTGCAGGGGTGGAAGCCACAGATATGAAATTGCCAATGTAAGTAGGAAACCCATTGCCAAATACTGAACACATGACACCCTCAGATGCTGCTATTGATGACATGGATACACCACATGATAGGACACATTCCCCCTGGACCACATGGGTTCCTGCACAGTAACACTTCCTAATCATGAGACCAGATATCACCATCACTGCAGCAAGGGCATGGTTAGCTGCACCAACAACATGTACATCTGAAGCATGAGCACTAGAGAAAAGAAAGTTGCTTTATTCAGCATATGTGTTGTTTGATAACGACGTCCAGAAGAAATTAGAGCAAAGGCCAATGGCCAGTCCATTGTCAAAGTTCAAACAGGGTGACACTGGCAGATGTCACCCTACGCATGCCTGCACAATACCAGGGACAATCCACTAGGAGGGGCAACCGGGGGGCAGGCCAGGCACCGCAGGGACAGGATCAGGGCTCACCAGGGGAGTCAGGGAAGGGGTGGTGGGTGCTGGAGAGCCACTGACAACTGCAGTGGAGGTGTCTGACATGGTGTGTGCCGGCACAACTGGGGGCATGACACAGATGTCGTGGGTGCCGGCACAACTGCAGTGGACCCTGCAGATGGGGTGGACAGGTCCGCCACTGCAGTGCCCAAGTCAGACAGGGCGGTAGTGGACTCCACTGCAGTGCCTACCTCCAGGGGAGGAGAATGGGGAACAGGCAAGGTGGGTTGGACAGAGGGGGAGGACACCCTCACCACATCAGTGGCACAGACAAGCGCAGCGGGGGTGTGGTGCTGGGAGAGCAAGTGGCAGGGGGAGAAGGCCGGAGCATCTTGGGGATGGTATATCTGTGGGTGGGGGAACCTGGGGCAGGGTGTGGTGGGGGCACCTGTGCAGTGGGGGCCTGAGGGATGGAGGACGGAGACCTTGTGCCTGAGCTGCAGGGCGGTGGCGGGGTCTTGCTCTTAGCACTCCGGGGGACTTGCGGGTGGGGGCCTCAGTCCGTCTGCGCCTGGGGGAGGGTGTCCGGGGGCGAGGGGCACTCTGCTCCGTGTGGGTGGGCTTCCTCTTCCCCCGGGATGCTGGAGCAGCTTCATCGGTGGGGAAGAGGCCGAGGTCACAGAGGAAGAGCTGCTGTGACTTTGGGGTTGCAGGTGAGGCAAGGGAGGGTGCTTTGGAGGGAGAGGGAACTGAGGACTGCGCAGTGCATGTGGATGCGTGTGTGTGTTCCAGGGCCCCATCCCCTGTGAGTCTGGCTTCAGTCCCCTGAATGTGCGTGCGTGTGCGTTTTGTCATTGGCGTGTGTGTCAGTGTGCTGGATGTGTGTGTGCTGGTGTGTGCCTGTGCCGGTGTGTGTGTGCCTGGGATGGGTAAGGTGCTGGGGAGTGTGGATGGAGCAGAGGCAGGAGGGTTGAGGGACCGTTTGAGGAGGGACACTGCTGCCGTCAGGGAGGAGTCTATGGACCTATTGCCCCTCTGTAGGTCAGACATGCCCGATGAGATGCCCTCCATGAACGACACCAGCTGAGTCAACAGCGCGGTGTGCGCATGGAGGACACTCAGCATGGCTGTCTGCCCTACATGGAGCTGGCGAAGGAGGTACACAGACTCCTCACTCAGGGCAGCAGGGGACACAGGGGCAGGGGGTGCGGTGCCTGGCCCAAAGGAGACACGCTCCCGGACATGGGAGCCTCCACGGACCTGGGGAATGGGAGCCGATGGGAGGGCGGTGGTGGTGCTGGTGGTGGCGGGGACAGCAACACTAGCTGGGGTGTGGTGGCTGCTGACACCCGCCTCCACAAGGGAGTCATCCTCCGAGTTGCTCTGGTCCTCAGCTGAGGTGGATGCTGCTGAGGACTCCTCGGTGTGGCTCCCCTTGCCCTCCGTGCCACTGGGTCCCTCCGACCACTCCTCGGCTGCTGACCCAGTCTGGCTCTCCGGCTCCTCCTGGTCCGTGGAGCTGTCCCCTTCCGTGGCCGTGGATGTATCTGCAAACAATGGGGAAACAGACAGACATCAGTCACCTGCACATAACGCACACACCACTGTGAGCACAGCACATCACAGAGCAAGCCCTGGCATCATTAGTTGTACATTGCTAAAAGTGCACTAATTGAACAGGAGAAGTCAATTGTCAGTCTGATGCCAAGCATGGCACTCACATCCCACATGGCCTTGCACCCATCTGTCTGGTGTCTGTTGGATTGCAACACCCCAGTGTTGACACATGCACCAAGTACACAGTAGTTGGACAGTGCAGAGGACACGGTGTGGACACATCACAGCTCTTGCCACTGAGTCAGTACAGGTTTCCGGATGTAAGGGATGGCCAGAGTCAAATAGGAAATGCATGTGATGCATACCAGCGACAGACACCATGATGCACCCATGTCCTGATAGCCAGCGCCACTATGGTGTGCATGTAGCACATGTCACTCCCCTGCAGGCTCACCAATCAGTAGACACATGCCATGGCGGAGGCATGACTGCAAAGTCATACATCACTGGCTCAGTGATGTATGACTTTGCAGCCAGACAACAACACTCTGCACTGTGTCACAATAGTAGGTCATGGGGAATGCAAGTCCTGGAGCTGCACAAGTGCACATGTACATCCCCCCACAACACATCCTCTTAACCCTCATCTGTCCAGGTCATACCTATTGGACATATGGGAGACCTGTGACACTACCCTCTGAACCTGAGCCCCTCACACTCTGCTGTGCATGGGGAACAGCTGCCTGAACTTCACATTTACATGCCCCAGTCTGCATGGGCAGCTGATCAGACACCTATGTGTCACACAAGTATCGTCTCCTATGGTCACATCTCCAGTGGCATGCTGAGCCCCTACCAAGAAACTCCACAGCAGTCCTGGCGACTAATCCACAGCACACTGACACAGAGGCAGACACCTGAGGGGTCAAATCACTGTGCACAATGTGTCCGCTGATACACGGGAGTGGGAGTACAGAGTGTATTGTATGGCCTGGAGTAGGCATGACTGTCCAGCCCCACATGAATGAGGGATGAGCCCTGGACTGTAGGCAGCTGGCTAAGTATGTGTGACACACGTCATATACATACTCCTGGGGCCCAAACATTGTTCCCACCCGCAGCATGGGTGTGTGCCAGGTACCCCAGCCACATGTGGTGGATCAGCTCAGCATTTGGACCACAGATCAAAGTAACACGCTGAATACATGTCAGAATACAGGCATTGTGTAAGCAATGGACCCACCCATGATGCCCACCACAGAGTCAGGGAAACAGATGCTGTCTCCCACCTTGAGTCAAGCAAACTGCAAGGACACAGTCCTAAGTGACAGAATTCCCTGCATGTAAGGGCCACACCTGGGTATCAGATGAGGAGTGGGCAGTGCACAATAGAGGGACATGGCTCCTGGACAACATGACTGCTGTACTGTGGCAGTTTAACCAGGCCCGAGGAGGGCACATAGCATGTTAGACAGAGTACACAGTGCAGTCTTTGACTCACCCCTCCTTGCTGCTCTCTGGCCTTCAGCTGCCCATCCAGGTCTGGAAAGACCACCGCCAGGATCCTGAGCATGTGGGGGTCAGGGTCCGTGTTCCGCCCCTCCTGCGAGGAGGCGACAGCTTCAGCTGGACCCGTGCAATCCTCCGGGTCCAGCCCCGAAGGTCCTGCCACCTCTTTTGGCAGTTGCGGATCCGGCGCTTGTAGACCCCCACGGACCGGACAGCCCGGACGATGTCCTTCCATATCTCATGCTTCCGATGGGCAGAAGCCTGTCAGGATGACAAAGTGATAAGGCCATTACTACACATGCAACATATCCGTGCATGACACAGTTGCATATACATGTCGCAATCACAGGGGCACATGGTGTACACAGGCAGTGCACGGCTGCCCATGGACAGTTTTCCAGAAGTCACTACATGGTATCATTGCATGGGGAGTAAAACCCTGTTCAGAAGCACTGTCACTGCACCATACCTGTCCAGTGCAAGTCACTACACACTATGGGGGTGACAACTACTCAGTGAGCCTGCTAGCCAGTGGTGTGCTGACTCTCAGCCTTGCTAGTCAGACAAAATGCACATTCAGAAAGGCAGTGCACAGAACACTCACCTGCTCCCCTGGTGTCCCATACAGCTTGCTGTACTGTGGAAGTAGGCTGTCCAGCAGGGCCTGGTTCTCCTCAAGGCTGAAGGCTGGGGCTCTCTCCACAGTACGTGCCATTGCAGGGTCCAGAGGGGCAGAGACAGCAGCAGTGCAGTGGCAGATGTGCTGGAGAGGCAGATACTGTCCCTTGTGTCCAAAGTGATAGGTCCAAGTCGTTTGCATCTTCTGAATCTGGCCAATCCATGGAATAGCAGCACCAAAACACGCCCACAGCATCCTTCAAAACTTCAACTTCATGACATACATGAATTTGCAACATTGTTGTGGGTGACCAACTGATTTTCCAGCAACCGACTCGTTCGAAATTCGAAAACGCGTCCGTTGCCAGGCAAGCCCATTGTCAATGGGTGCGCACCAATCGGTCCATTGAGGTACAACGCGCACAGGGGTACAACGCGTACCCGCACACATTGAAAGCAATGGGCCGGCCGGAGGCACCGATCGGTCCATTGCTGTTCAACGCGCACAGGGGTACAACGCGTACCCGCACATTGAATGCAATGGGCCGGCCGGAGGCACCGATCGGTCCATTGCTGTTCAACGCATCACTGTATATGTGACTGGCATAGGTCAGCATGCCTGTCTCAGATGGACATGTGCCAGCCACAGATAGCTCCCAGGGAGTGAGGGGCACACCTACATCACGACAGCCTGTCCAAACCTTATCATAAGGCATGTAAGGCTGCATTTCCTATTGTGTGTATGTTGGTGTACATGTTGTCCTGTGGGTGTCACCTGTGGGCAGCCACCCCCAGGCTGTGCACGTGTTAATGGGGACAGGATCCTGGGTGTTACGTGTACGTGACCACTGTGATGTGCAACTGTTCATATCTGTGCATGTGTCATGGTCACATTTCACAGTGGTGTTTGTGTATGTCATGTCACATACCCCGTGAGTCCCATGTGGGATGGTATGTTTGAGCCAGGGTGTCCCAGTGGCACAATAGTGATGGCCCTCCACAGTCTTAGTGCATGTAGTGTTTACAATGTCTCTGATTTCATGTGCACAATGGGAGACAGTCTCCACATCCACGTTGTGTGTGCATGGACTCTGATGTTGTGCGTGTGTGTCACAGACGTCCATGGCTCTCCTGCCATGGCAAGTGTGGCCACTACCTGTGGGGGCCATGTTTGTTTTGTTGTGGTGTACACATGATACTCCAGGTGATGCCAGTGTCCATGTGGCATTACAGGGTCCCTGGGAATGTGCCTGTCGTTGAGCTGTGGTGCCTGGGGCACATCTGTCCTCACATGTCACTGGGGGGTGACTGTGACACAGCATCATGATATCCAATGGGCCAACCTGGGACAAATTGATGCCACCTGTAGGACCGTGTTGACAGATGTTGGCCATGTATGTACCATACATGTCGTTCCGGTACTGCACACTTCATGTAGTTGTGCCTCATGATGATGTATGTTGGGATCTTGAGTGTGTTCAATGCCGCATATGTGGGGTGACTGACGATCTTGCTTACTTCTCCTCTGCACTGCAGGGCTCCTGCTGTCCATCGGCCATTCCCAGACCTGGCAACGATGGTGGAACGGGACAGCATCTGACGGTACCGCTTCACCAGGCAGCTGATTGAGGATTTTGCAGTGCAGTTGTCCCCACATTTGCAGCCTGGCCGGCCGTATCCTACAGCGCTGACCCCCAAGGTGAAGGTGATGGCAGCCCTACACTTCTTTGCCACCGGTACCTTCCAACATACTGTGGCGTCTGCTGGTGGGATGTCACAGACCATGTTCAGCCGTGTGCTCCGCGATTTCTTGGCGGCAATGTTGCTCTTCCTGAACCGGTACATCTATTTCCCTAGACTGCGACGACTCACTGACGTGAAGAGTGACTTTTATGCCCTGGGGAGGATGCCGCATGTCATTGGCTCCATTGATGGGACACATGTGGCTTTGGTACCACCACAGGCCCAGGAGCAGGCCTACAGGAACCGCAAGCACTACCACTCGGTCAATGCACTGGTGGTGTGTCTTGCAGACATGACCATCACACACGTGTGTGCCCGTTTCCCTGGTTCAGCACACGATGCCTTTGTGATGAGGAGTAGTCGCATCCCCAGGTTGATGGCACAGATGCAGAACCAGCGTGCCTGGCTTGTCGGTGTGTACTGACTTTGTGCCATTGTGTGTGATCTGATCTGTAGTATTCCGCCCACTTTTCCAAGTCAGCTGATGTGCACTTGTCTGTCCGTAGGTGACTCGGGATACCCCAACATGCCGTGGTTGCTGACACCCCTCAGGAACCCTGTGACACCTGCCCAGATGCGCTACAATGAGGCACATGGTCGGACCAGGAGAGTGATTGAGCGGACCTTTGGTCTCCTGAAGAGCCGCTTCCGCTGCCTGGACAAGACCGGAGGGTCCCTCCCATATGCCCCTGCGAAAGTGTGCAAGATTATCATCGTCTGCTGCATGCTCCACAACCTGGCAGTGCGGAAGGAGTTGCCTCTCATCCAGGATGACGATGACCAACATCCGCCACCTGTGGAGGATCCTGGCCTGGACCACGATGCCAGTGACGATGATGATGATGATGGTGATGGTGATGTCCGCACACAGCTCATCACCAACTTCTTTAGCTGAATGTGAGTATCCTGAGGTGTCATGTGAATGATGTGAGTTGGCATGATGTGTGGGTGGTGCTCTGGTGCTGTTGGAGTGTGTCCATGGGCTACTTGACAGGATGTGTGTTGCGATGTGTGGTGACAGGTGGGCTGTACTCCCCAACAGTGTTGACATGCTAACTTGGTTCTGGGTGGGTATCTTGTAACATGTATTGTGCATGAGTGTTGCTGTTCTGTCCTGTACTGCATTGCTTTTGACTGTGTGTCATTTCTGTCCTTCACAGGGTACTTTCAGATTCGTTTGGTCAACTGTGTCCACCGACGACGTGATTGCACATCCAGGCTGGTAGCTGTTGTGTCCCTACAGGTGATGTGCGCCACACCCATGGACTTCCTTCTGTCTACAGTTGTTGACTGTGTGCCCGCTACCAGGTGGGGTTACCTTGCATCTGTAGTGGTTACGGCATGTTGCTACTGTGTAATAAACCTGTGCTTCACTTAGTGATGTGCGTTGTCTGTGGTCACACATTTGACTGCCATTTGCTTACTGCACCTGTGGGCTACTTGACTACAACTGGGAATGGGTGTGGTGTCTGTGCATTGCACCGTCTTCCCTGGCAACATCAGTGTAGGCAATGAGTCAGATGGCCTAGGTGTGTATGTGTTGTGTAGCCCTGGTGGTGTGTCTCCCTCATATGTGTCACGTTGCCTGTACTCACATGCCTGTGTTGTCCTTGCTGTTGCAGTTCGCATACACAGTGTAATTTTGCAGTTCATCATCCCCATAACAGCACCCACGTTGGAATCACGACAGAGGCAAGTATGGTGTATTAGTGTGTTTATTGTGATACATCTGTGATAATAGTGCATAGGATGGATTGTGCTGTACATGAATCTTGCAATCCCAAGTTCCTAGATGAATAGAAAGTCCAGGTAGACAGGATCCCCAGTATCGGGGCCACAGTTGTCTGACACATTGTTCCAACTTGTACTCCCCATGCAATGTGTGGGAGTAGTGTTGCCATCAACAGGGTGAACAGTCTGTGCACAAAGGCGAAAATCCAGAACAGGTTCAGGCTTCCTGGGAGTTGCGCTTGGCCATCAGCCTCTCACTTTCCCCTCCTCGGACGACCCCTCTTCTTGGGGGGGGCCCTCAAGTGCAGGCTGCTGCGGTGCAGGGGACTCTCCGCCAGAGTCCTCCTCCCTCCCTGTGGCAGTTGCAGTTTGTTCGGTACCAGATGTTGTTGGCACACAGGGAGGTGTGGACTGGTTGCTGTTCATCTGGCGGAGGCATTGTAAAATGTCCCTGTGCACCGCCGTCATCTCATGTAGTACATCCCACTTGGACTCCACGCGGGACATGTGGGAGTCCAAGCGGGCATGATGGGCAGCCTGCTGCTGTTTGATGTCTCTGAGGAGCCCCACTACCTGGCTGAGCTCTCCGGTGCTGGACTAGTACGCATCAGCTATGCGTACCAGTTGTGGGTCTTCATGCACACCAGCAACGTCTGCAAGCAGCGACCTCTGTCTCCCACCCCTCCCACCACCCCTGCTGACATGTGCAGTGTGTGCAGTTGCACGCACAGATAACCCTGGTCCACCTTGGGGGTGGTGGTGGTGGTGGTGTCCATGGCCCCAGGTTGGTCCAGGGTCACTGCGCTGGTGTTGTTCCTTATTCTGTCCATGTCGGCAGGGATGGTATTCGTGGTGACAGTCGTTGGAGGGGTGGGTGCAGGGGGTGCAGCTGGTGGACCTGCTGGTGCTGCAGCTGGTGGTCCTGCTGGTGCAGCATGTTGACTTGCACCGGATGTGCCAGGTTGTTCTTCATCGTCCGAGGAGGACAGAGGCTGTACGACGCCAGTGAGCTCGGCATCCTCTTGAGCCTGGGACTGGGACTCCTCAGCGTCTGCTGCTGTGTCCCTATCATCACCTGTTTTTGGGAGACACAAACAATGTATGTCATGTTTCTGCAGGCATCAGTGGTTGACACACCTGACAGTTGTGACTGTGCCTCGGGGTGCGGGCCTGTACATTGTATTGTCCTAAGTCGTCACAGTCAGGGGTTGATATTGGTGTGGCACATTGTCCTGCATTATTTGGGCATTTCTATGTATTCTCTGGGGTGTGAACATGGTCTGCATTGATTGTGTTTGGTTGACAGCCAGACCTCCTTCCCACCCACCCACCCACCCACCCAGTCAGTTATCCCACCATGGAACGTGCTTGCATTGCAGGGAGTGTAAGTTGTCTCTCAGGATGTCAGTCAGTGGTGTCCTGCTGTTTGTTGGTGCACAGTTGCCAGCAGGGCCTTGTGCTCCCCACAGCAGTAGCCAGTGTCAGCCATCTTGTGAGTCCTTCTCCACTCCCTGTGATGTGAGCATGGTTCAGGGTGGTGTTGATGGGCCAGTTGTGAGGCTGAGCAATGTCTGTGACTACGACTCCCATCATGCTATTGCCTCCACCCCCTTCCCAGCATGCCCATGCTTCCTTCCTTTTGACTCTTCCCTGTGGGGTGGGCTGGCTGTGCTGACAGGATGGCTGGGAGTGTTGTCCTGGCAGTTGTTTGGCTAAGAGTCCCAAGAGTGTCCCTGTGCTTCACACAACATAACCCAGGGTGGTGGTGCTTTGTGGATCTTGTGTTAGGATGGAGGGCATTGCATTCTACCAGGTGGGTACTGTGGTGTTTGTGTTGGGGGGGGTGTGAGGGGAGGTGCTGGTGACTATGGTCAGTGCTGCAAGTCCCCCTTCCCACCCAGCCAGCCAGATATCCCACCATGGAACGTGCTTGCATTGCAGGGAGTGTAAGTTGTCTCTCAGGATGTCAGTCAGTGGTGTCCTGCTGTTTGTTGGTGCACAGTTGCCAGCAGGGCCTTGTGCTCCCCACAGCAGTAGCCAGTGTCAGCCATCTTGTGAGTCCTTCTCCACTCCCTGTGATGTGAGCATGGTTCAGGGTGGTGTTGATGGGACAGTTGTGAGGCTGAGCAATGTCTGTGACTACGACTCCCATCATGCTATTGCCTCCACCCCCTTCCCAGCATGCCCATGCTTCCTTCCTTTGACTCTGCTTCCCTGTGGGGTGGGCTGGCTGTGCTGACAGGATGGCTGGGAGTGTTGTCCTGGCAGTTGTTTGGCTAAGAGTCCCAAGAGTGTCCCTGTGCTTCATACAACATAACCCAGGGTGGTGGTGCTTTGTGGGATCTTGTGTTAGGATGGAGGGCATTGCATTCTACCAGGTGGGTACTGTGGAGTTTGTGTTGGGGGGTGTGAGGGGAGGTGCTGGTGACTATGGTCAGTGCTGCAAGTCCCCCTTCCCACCCAGCCAGCCAGATATCCCACCATGGAACGTGCTTGCATTGCAGGGAGTGTAAGTTGTCTCTCAGGATGTCAGTCAGTGGTGTCCTGCTGTTTGTTGGTGCACAGTTGCCAGCAGGGCCTTGTGCTCCCCACAGCAGTAGCCAGTGTCAGCCATCTTGTGAGTCCTTCTCCACTCCCTGTGATGTGAGCATGGTTCAGGGTGGTGTTGATGGGCCAGTTGTGAGGCTGAGCAATGTCTGTGACTATGACTCCCATCATGCTATTGCCTCCACCCCCTTCCCAGCATGCCCATGCTTCCTTCCTTTTGACTCTGCTTCCCTGTGGGGTGGGCTGGCTGTGCTGACAGGATGGCTGGGAGTGTTGTCCTGGCAGTTGTTTGGCTAAGAGTCCCAAGAGTGTCCCTGTGCTTCACACAACATAACCCAGGGTGGTGGTGCTTTGTGGGATCTTGTGTTAGGATGTAGGGCATTGCATTCTACCAGGTGGGTACTGTGGAGTTTGTGTTGGGGGGGGTGTGAGGGGAGGTGCTGGTGACTATGGTCAGTGCTGCAAGTCCCCCTTCCCACCCAGCCAGCCAGATATCCCACCATGGAACGTGCTTGCATTGCAGGGAGTGTAAGTTGTCTCTCAGGATGTCAGTCAGTGGTGTCCTGCTGTTTGTTGGTGCACAGTTGCCAGCAGGGCCTTGTGCTCCCCACAGCAGTAGCCAGTGTCAGCCATCTTGTGAGTCCTTCTCCACTCCCTGTGATGTGAGCATGGTTCAGGGTGGTGTTGATGGGCCAGTTGTGAGGCTGAGCAATGTCTGTGACTACGACTCCCATCATGCTATTGCCTCCACCCCCTTCCCAGCATGCCCATGCTTCCTTCCTTTTGACTCTGCTTCCCTGTGGGGTGGGCTGGCTGTGCTGACAGGATGGCTGGGAGTGTTGTCCTGGCAGTTGTTTGGCTAAGAGTCCCAAGAGTGTCCCTGTGCTTCACACAACATAACCCAGGGTGGTGGTGCTTTGTGGGATCTTGTGTTAGGATGGAGGGCATTGCATTCTACCAGGTGGGTACTGTGGAGTTTGTGTTGGGGGGTGTGAGGGGAGGTGCTGGTGACTATGGTCAGTGCTGCAAGTCCCCCTTCCCACCCAGCCAGCCAGATATCCCACCATGGAACGTGCTTGCATTGCAGGGAGTGTAAGTTGTCTCTCAGGATGTCAGTCAGTGGTGTCCTGCTGTTTGTTGGTGCACAGTTGCCAGCAGGGCCTTGTGCTCCCCACAGCAGTAGCCAGTGTCAGCCATCTTGTGAGTCCTTCTCCACTCCCTGTGATGTGAGCATGGTTCAGGGTGGTGTTGATGGGACAGTTGGGGGGGGCAATATGTGTGACTGCGACTCCCATGATGCTATTGGCTACACTGACTTGGCCAGCATACACAGAATTCCTTCCTTTGAGTGGTCTTCACTGTGTGTTGGTGTTGTTGTGGTGGCTACATGTGTGGATGTGTGTGTTAGTTCTATTTGTGCCACTGCCTAGCTGTAGTTGTGGTTGTGTTTGTACATGTGTTGGCACAGTTGGATGTGACTTTTTTGATGGCATGTGTTGTGTTTATCTGACTGACATACACATTTTGGGATGATTCTGTTCTAGTTGCTGTGTAATTGCTATGTGTGCATGGTTTGACTCTCCCCTTGACAGTGATGTGTGTGTTTTGTGGCAGTTTATTGTGTACATTTGTTGTGTACTCACCAGGCTCTGGGATGTTCTCTAGTCCATATACGCTCACTGGCGGAAGGATGGCCCGCACCTTCTCCTCCCAGGGCCTGAGGTATATTGGCTTGGCAGGAGGGCCACTGCCGGTATGTTGGCTGTTGATGTAGTCTATCTTCAGCAGGTCCCGTACCCTCCTGCGCACGTCATACCACCTGTTCTGGATGTCCGTCTTTGTGCGCCGACATGGTGATTGGGCGTTCACCCTGTTGATGATTCTCTCCCACATCTTGGTTTTCTGCGACATGGGGGTCTGTTGGACCAGAGTGCCAAACAGCTGTGGCTCCACCCTGAGGATCTCGTCTACCAGGACTTCCAATTCACAATCTAGGAACTTGGGATTCTTCTTGGGGGGCATGGTGATGGGTGGTGATGGTGAGTGATGTGTGTGTTGGTGTGCAGGTGAGGGTGTGTGAGTGTGTGTTTTGCTGGGTGTATGTGAGGTAGGTATTTGTTGGTGTGCTGATGGTGTGTGGCTTGTGTGAGGGGTGAGCTGTGGGTGTGTGGTTGCTTTCTCTTGGGTGCTGGCAGTGGAATGGCATTTGCAAAGGCTCATGGTAGTGATTTGTGTCCTTTATATAGGTGGAGTTGTGGGTGTGTCTTTGTTCTCTGTCCCCACCCCCCCAGTATTTATTGGCTTGCTAATTGCTTGTTTGGCCTTTTTTTGGGTGATTTTTCCTTTGTGCTGTTTGTGTATGTTGGAAACGTTCTTGTGACCGAGTCGGACCCTGCATTGGTCTCGTACGGTGTTCTCCGTTTCGTTCACGCTGTGTTTGTGCAGTTTTGTATGCTGCGTACGCGTCGGTCGCGGTGTATTGTGTTGCTTCGGCTCGGTTTTGTATGCGTGTCGGTCGTACGGCTTGTCCTCCGTCCGACTCGGTCGGGTTTTTCGCGCCTTGCATCGTACTTTGCGGGTTGGAGTTGGCGGGTACGAATCGGTCGGATTTGTTCCGGGTGCGTGTCGGTCGGTTGGATTCGCGTGTTTTTCCGGCCGGATTGCTATTTTCCGAGCGGCTCGGTCGGTCGGCTTGGTTTCCTGACGTGTCGGTCGGATTTATCGCGGCTTGCATCGTACTTGGCGTGTCGGGCGCCACTGGTACGTGTCGGTCGGTAATTTTTCCGGCTCCGAGTCGGTCGGTGCTTTTTCCGGCCCGAATCGGAATCGACCCCTAAGTCTTTTTCAGCCAAAGGTAGAAATCACAAATTTGTTGTTTTTGGGAAATAGGCAGTGGCGGTAACTTGGGTTCACTTGGATCAAATGAGAAATTGTCAAAATCGATGAAGTAACCAGACGCGGTTCGATCTATCTTTGGTAGCTCAGCAGGTTTTGTGGAACTGGCAGATGCTTCAGTTTGAAACATATTCACATAGATGTCGGTATCAGGCCCAATTGAGATCTGTGTTTCATTTGTAGATTGAAGTTGTTCAATTTCAACAGGTTCAAGTTGCATTCTATTGTTAGTAACTCCTTCACTTCGTGGAGAAGAATCTTCAAATGTAATTAATCTTTCCATCTGAACTTCCTGTATGGTAGCGCAGAGGAGATCTGTTGCTACCCAGGAGCCCACGTGGCCTACTTTTGAGTATCAGCCACATAGTGTGGTTTGATCAGATCAATTGATCTTTCTTTCCGGCAAGGGGTGGAGAAGAATTGTTCTTGTTCCTTAGATAGCCAGGACAGGTACAGGTGCTCTGTAAGATGGCCCAAATTCTTTTTTGTCGACAATATTTTCTCTGGCTAGGGCCCCAATCTTCAGGACCCAGGCAGGTCTTGCTGGACCAGCTTTCACTTCTCCAGTGGTGGTGCGTTTTACTTGGACGTTGCTTTGTAATTCCCGGAATTCTTTGAGTTCCTGTAAAACATCTAAACGATCATTGATGTCAAATGGTTTTTCATCCACTACTGTGCTGCCAAAGTTGAGGTCAGGTACCCACATTCTAATCCCGAACAGGACTTCATATGGAGTACGGCCCCCCAGGGAACATCTTGGCATGTTGTTTAGTGCCTTATAAATCCACAAAACCTGATTAATTGCGAACACTATTTTATTTCCGGATGACAGGAGCAGTTAAAACATTCTCTCTGCTCATGGGATGGTCTAAATGCCATTCACCTCCCGGTCCAAATGTTCAGTTCTTAATATTTGTCAATACACCACGTGTCATTTCGTCTTGTGAACAGCAAGAACAAAAAGTGTGTGAAACGTCAGAAAGTACCTCACATAAGCATCACCAGGGGAGCTGCTGGTTGGTACTCACCAGTTTGCCCACGTTATCATCATCGGTGACTTTCATAACCATAAAGGAAGAAAAAAGTGTCCAAATTTTGAGAGGTGAAGAAAAGAAAAGAATAGAATCAGAAGACAAACAGTGATGTGTATACAGATACACTGTAAGTGCTTGTGTCATTCAATATGCACTAGGCCCCATAGTGAAAAGAAAAAGAGAGATTAACTTCTCCAAGCTAAAATGAGGTGTAACTCACTTGCAAAAACGCATACTTTATTCGGTGCCATGAGTACCCTTAGATTAAAAGAATGGCATGTATTTGGCCATTTCAAAAGCGAGAATGCATTTTTGCAAGTGATTTACACCTCATGTTAGCTTGGAGAAGTTAATCTCTCTTTTTCTTTTCACATTGGGGCCCAGTGGATATTGAATGATACAAGCACTTACGTCAGAGCCCATTCCCCATTCAGTAGTAGAGTCCTCAGTAGCCTGGGCATTTCTTATTTTAAGTCCAGCTACCTTCTTCTTTTTAAATTGAGGTTTAGTTTTGGGTTTATCTTCTGTTTTGATAAAGTAGTCTGAAGCGCAATGTGTGTCTCTTGGCTTGACTCCCTCTTCTCATCTGTGTTCTGACCGTCCTTCCCTCTCCGAGTTTTTTGATGAACCCTGAAAGGAACGAGAGGAACGTGTATCAGTATCCTGATACCTGTCAGGTTTTTTAATATTATCATGGTTCCTAAGATTGTATTTTATATCAGAGGGCTCTGTTGAGGAGACCCACCCCGTGATTGTGATGCATTTTGCTTATTATTTTTTGTTTGTTTGTTATCCTATTTCTTTTTAGAAGAATCGGGTGCTTGCTTTGAGTTATCCTTTTCAGGATTGCTCGTTATTTGTGGTTTTTCAGGTCTAGCTCCCAAGTTATCTCTATCCAGCGAAGCATAGGTTTCTTTGATAATCTTTGGTAGTTCTTGCATCTGTTGTGCAGGGGGTCCCTCAGGCGTTGGCGTATAGCCACAACTGCTGGATCCTCTTTTATGTTTCCTAACATAGCAAAAAATTGGCAAAATTGCCTATCAGTTTCATCCCTAAGTGCAGGGCAGGTTCTGCCCTGTACTCATTCTGTATTTGTTTCCATACTTCTGGTATGACTGCTATTGAGGGGGTACCATGAGTTCTGATATAAACTGCTGGGAAAACTGCATCCCAAGTGGTACAATCCTCTGTCAGGGGAGCTATCCCCATTGGCAAGCAAACTGTTAATATTCTGTGTTTTTCCAGCGGGCCGTCTAGGGAAATACTGCCTTAAGCTGTGCTATTTTCTGTGCTATCCAGAACAGCATTTGCTAGCGCTTAGAGGGCATTCATCCCATAATCACTTTCAGTGTTTGTGGGCTGATTTTTGTCATAGTCACTTGAGGTTGACCAGCTTGAGTGACCCTTGTAGGTTGAATTGTAAGTGTTTGCATCACGAACTGTGTGAGGTTTATGTATAGTTTTACTATATCTCTGTAAAGTGTATGTAATTCTGCTGCTGGCAATATATCTATCTCTGGATTCGGTGTGTAAGCAGCTAGGACCCACCAGGTCCCTCCTTCTCTGCTGAGTGGACCGAGTCTCATATTTTCTGTGGTGTGGGAGATGTTCTTGGTAGGTTAACAGGACTTCTATGTCCACGTATGGAGAGTATTCTTCAGGTATTTCATCTTCAATGTAAGTGTGAAACAAGTTTGTGCGTGCATTTGTCGGCGGGAAATGTAGCCCAAGAATAGAATACCTCTGTTCTGAAAGTCTTGTGTGCCTCAATCATGAAGATAACACTACCACCCATTGCTGGGAGGTCGTATTCCACTAATTTCAAAGTAACAGCATGTCTGCAATTTTCTATAATTTTATGAGCACCTTCAAGCTCTTCTTCCCCTGGATTCCCAGTGCCGTCTTGGACAGGCATTGTGAAAGGAATTTGTAAGGAAAAGAGATAAGGTTTTGCACAATGTGGGGAACTATAATCCTTCAAGCTTGAACAAACCTACAGCCAATACATAGGATATACCCACTCAGCTGCGGCAGATTTTCTCTTCCCATTCCATACGTCTCTGGTTAAATGTGAGTATGGGTCTCTGAGAAAGCACGACTGAACTACTCAGATTTGACCGTTAAATAAGAACCAAGCCTTTAGACCAGCTAGCTCACAGTGCCACGAAGGACCCTGTCTTGGTCTCGAGTTAGACACCCCGCAAGGGATGTTAGACTGCTGCGTGTTGTAGCTTCTGCAGGCCGGGACCTCAGTGTCTTGTGTCAGTATTGAAGCTTCTCCTCTGTCTATCTAGTGAAGGTATGGTTCTTTTATACCATAAAGATCGCCTTGGAGTTCCTAACACAACCGATATGTCGTAAATACGATTATGTAAATGAGCCTAAATCAATACCTGCAATTATGCAAAGTAGTTCTTTCACCCTAGGATGAAGATGACCATGACTTTTATACAGAGTATGTTAATCCTGTTATGTACGTCATGTGCAGGTGGCTTTTCTAAGAATCCTCATGCATAATAAATGAGGCAAGTTTCAAGGAAACCGATCGAAATGTATTCAGCACATGACTTCATAAGGTGAGCAGTCCAAATATCGAAAATAATATATCGATATACAATAATATCGAAGTTAAAATATCGAAGGGACAGAATATTGATGTGAAGAATATCGATGGACAGAATATCGACCCTAAGGTAAGTAATATCGAATTTTTTAATATCGATGTAAATAATATCGAAGTTAGTAATATCGAAATCAAATATATCGATGTTACTAATATCGATGTTACTAATATCGATATTTGTATTATTGTTATGTATTTTGTTATGTTTTTAATATGTATGTGTTATATGTGTTTTTGTTAAGTGTTCTACTTGTTTAAAAAGATATGTATACAATTTTTATATGTTAATAAAAAAATGTTAAGTTAATTTTTATTTTTTTTGTACTGTAGCGGGTTGTGGGTTTATAGGGGAATAGGGTGGGAAGTAATTTAATTATACTAAATTAATTATTAATTTTTAGGAATTATAAATTAATTTTAATTATTTTTGCGTTTAAGTTCTGTAGCGGGTTGTGGGTTTATAGGGGAATAGGGTGGGAAGTAATTTAATTGTAATTAAGTTATAATTTATTTTAATTAATTGTTATTGATAATTATATAATTGTTAATTAATTAATAATTGGTAAATAATTTTATTAATTGGTGATTAATTTCTATTAAGTGATTAATTGATCATCATGTAATTTAAAATGTAATTAACTTATAATTCATTTTAATTAATTGGTATTGATAATTATATTATTGTTAATTAATTAATAATTGGTAATCAATTATTAATTGGTAATTAATTATTATTAACTAGTTATTAATTTTTATTAATTGATTAATTGATCATTATGTTAAGTGTATTATTTTATCATTGGAGTGTGTTGTGCGTTTATAGGGGAATACTTTTGGAAGTAATTGAAATCTAATTAAGTAATTATTAAATTTATTTTTGGGTATTGATAATTAATTTATTGGATATTAATTATTAATAGGTCATTTTTTTAAATTACAATGTTTTGGTTCTAAAAATTAATTTATTGTTGTTTTATCATTAATCGGTAATTAAATATTATTAAATATTATTTATTGATAAATTTAATTAATATATTAAGAATTATTTATTAATTGATAATTAATGTTTAATTATTATTATTATTGGTATAAAAAAGCATTTAATTGTTTAATATTAGTTAATTGGTAATTAAGTTTTAATAATTTATGTTTTTTGTTATTAAAAATATTTTATTGTTCAATATTTATTATTTAGTAATTAATATTTATTAATTATTATTTATTAGTATTTATTATTAATTTATTGTTAGTACATTTTCTATTGGTAATTATGCTTTTAATAATTATTTATTGGTATTGGTAAATAGTTTAGAGTTATTTAATACTTCATTAATTATTTTAAAAAATTTATTTATTTATAAGTATGTTATTTGTAACTTCTACGCTATCCAACACTTCCCCTACTGTTGCACTCTCTGGAGTTGGAATAGTAATAATTACCCCTACGCTATCCAACACTTTCCCTACTGTTGCACTCTCTGGAGTGGGAATAGTAATTTTTACCCCTACGCTATCCAACACTTTCCTTACTGTTGCAGTCTCTGGAGTGGGAATAGTAATTTTTACCCCTACGCTATCCAACACTTTCCCTACTGTTGCACTCACTGGAGTGGGAATAGTCATTTTTACCCTCACGCTATCCAACGCTTTCCCTACTGTTGCACTCCATGGAGTGGGAATAGTAATTTCTACCCCTACGCTATCCAACACTTTCCCTACTGTTGCACTCTCTGGAGTTGGAATAGTAATTTTTACCCGTATGCTATCCAACACTTTCCCTACTGTTGCACTCTCTGGAGTGGGAATAGTAATTTTTACCCCTACGCTATCCAACACTTTCCCTACTGTTGCACTCTCTGGAGTGGGAATAGTAATTTTTACCCCTACGCTATCCAACATTTTTCTTACTGTTGTTTTTTTGGGGGTTGTAATAGTAGTTTTATTCCCTACGCTATTTAATATTTTTTGTATTATTTTAGTTAATATAGTATATAATTAATTTTAAAAATATTAAAAGTAAATTTAATTTTTTTAATTTGTTATACATAATTATTTAGGGGCCCATTAGGATGGCGGGCGGAAGCACCACCGCCGTGCTGGCGGATGGAAAAACCACCAGTTACCGTCCGCCCGCCGCAGCCCACACGCCCGCCCAATTATGATGCAAAAAGTCAGCCAAACACCGCCCGTAAGCCAGCTACGCCCTCCGCCATCAAAGTGCGCCCGTCCACGGAGCGGCACGGCCTAATGGAGACACAACGCCCGACGAAATCACGTACCGCCCGGCGTACAAATTACGATGCCAGAACCAAACAGTTCCCCCGGCTAAGAGACACCGCACGTGAAAGCAAGGCGCAAAACCGAACGCACAGTACGGATAGCAAAGAGGCGGACCCCCGAGCATGAATCCAGCACTGCAGGCCCTCCCCATGCTCTACCTGATGCAGCACCCAGGAGTCAACGCACCGCGGCGACGCAGGTAGGCAGACACACAACAGGGGCACGCAAACAGCGCACACAGTGCAAGTGCGGGAAAACTGTATATGGCCCCCCCCGACATCCCTGCGTGGACACGACACATCCACCACTGCACCCACACATGCGCACAACGCAGAGGCCAACGGCAGCGCAATGCATGCGCCGCACACAAACAACACATGGTCACAACCAAACACCACACACACCAGCACCACCCAGAACACACATGTCACGTGACAGCCCTGCCACAGTCATGTCCCCAACCGGCAATGATGACCGATCTGCAACGTGGCTGGATTGTTGGTGAGTATGTGGAGTAGTGTAGCGTGCTGGCTGTGCGATGCTGTCTTGTGTACAGTTGGAATTGCAACGGTTCTCTGTGTCCCTCACACCCAGGTGACTCTGCTTACCCGAATGGGCCCTGGCTGCTCAGCCCATTGCGACGTCCTGGGAGCCCAGCTGATGTCCGCTACAATGAGGCACATGGGAGGACCAGACGTGTGGTTGAGCGGACCTTTGGCCTCCTCAAGTCCAGGTTCAGATGCCTGGACCGCACCGGGGGCGCACTGGCATACTCCCCACAGAAGGTGTGCCAGATAATTGTGGCTTGCTGCATGCTGCACAATCTGGCGATCCGCAAGCAGATCCCCCTAATTGTGGATGATGGAGATCAACCAGGGCCCCAGCCTGCAGACCAGGTCAGCTCTAGTGAAGAGGACAGTGGAGAGGATGAAGCTGTGAATGTGCGTCAGCAGCTCATCGCCCGCTACTTCTCTTGACGGTGAGTGTCCATGTACGACGGCTGATGTAGCTGTAGTTGTGCAGGTGTATGTGTGCTCTGTCACGGGGGCCTTTTGTTCACTGAGTGCTATGTGTCAATGGTCCATGTCCAGGTTGGTATGCCACTGACAGTGGCTGTAGCATTGTGCCCTGTTGCTCTGTGAGATGTGTGTGCATTGCTTGTAGTTGGTGACAAGTACTGGGTGATGAGTGTGTGACACACTCATTGAATGTACTCTTGTTCTGTGTTTCACCCCTAGGTCCCTACAGCCTCTCCTGTCCCATCGACATGCCACACAGCAGATGCATTTCTGCTCATGGTGGCGATTGCACATCGTGGAATAAACCCAGGACACATGAAGCCATTGTGATCAAGGTGTATTTATTAACAGCGGTGACATGTGATTGTGTGCAAGGTGATGACAAATGTGGTGCATGCTGTGACAATGAGTTGACGGTCATGGCTGCGTGATGGTCAAGGTGTACCCATGGAGTTCTATGTCCACAGTCCAACAGACACATGCCATTCACATGGCAGTGTGGGGTAGGATCGTTTTACAAGTCAATGCAGTAGGTGGTCAAGGTGGCTGGCTGACTCACTGGCGTTTGGTGCGTGCGAAGTCCTCTCTGGACACCTGTTTCCTCTTCGGACGGCCCCTTCCACGTTTGGTAGGGGGGGGTGTTGATGTTCCGCTGGTGGTGGTTGAGGAGTGCTCACTCGCTGTGGACACAGGGGAACGCGATGCTGCACGAGCCTGCGCCACAGCAGGTGGTGGTGGAGGTGGTGTTGCTGGCCTTGCTTGTGCCCTCCCCCCCACCACCAGCTGGCCCATGAGGGCCGCGATTTGGGCCATATGGGCGTCCATGGACCTCAACACCGCAAGGACCTCCCGCGTGTCGCTAGCCGACCTGGCCCATTCTCCTTGGGCCTCTTGATAGGCCCCAAGGACTCTGTCGATTGGCGGCAGGGCTTGGCTCCCAGGCACAGTTGGCGTTGGCCTGGCCCTGCTCCTCCTACCAGTACTGCTGCCACCGACCTGCCCACTAGCCACATTGCTCACCACGGTCCTCGCTCTGGCTCCCAGGGTGGAGCCTGACGGCCGTGCCGACCCTTGCGCAGGGGCTGTGGCGAGGGATGGCGTGGTGGTGGTGGTTGCGGCGGTGGTGGTGGTTGCGGCGGTGGCCGCAACGGCTGTGGCAGCAGGGGTCTTTGACTGGTCAGCAGCCCTGGGTGATGGGTTGGTGGGCAGGAGGGGCCCTGGGGAGCGGATGTGCCCTGCCACTCCAGATGGGCCTGCTGGGTGGTCCGTGTCCGGAGAGGTGTCCAGCTCCTCTACATCCGTGAGTCCGGGTCGGGGGCTTGCGGACTGGCTGTGCTGGCTGCTGTCACCCTCTCCAGCATCCAGCAGTTCGGCACCTGTGGGGAGAATGAGATGGGTCATTGTGTTGCACCTAGCAAAGTATGTATTGGCTGTCTGACATTCACAGTTCGTGCACTGTCGTGCACAGGTTTCCCAGTGGCGTGTGTGTGGATGTACGATGTGTGTATGCGTGGGCTAGGCAATGGGTCTGTGTGATGTGGACATGTGGCATGGGACGGATTAGCAATGCCGATGCGTGTGTGTTGCTATGCTCCTACATTTTGTGGCTCGTGTGTATGCGTGCTCCAGGACCATCGACGATGTTGGGTTGAACGATGGTTTAGGGGGAAGGATGGAATGCTTAGGTACGCTGATGCCAATAGGGGGTACAGCCCCCTAAACGCTCTTCGGTTGAAATATGCTTTTGGGGTACATACTGTGGGTAATGGGTGCAGGACGTGACATGTGTTCTGGCAACGTGACAGTGCATAGACAAAGGTGTGTGTCTGTCTCACATGGCCGGAATATCTGCTGACTGTTATCATTCATGGACATCACATTGGTAGCAATGTTGTGAGTTCGTGCTTGTTGTGTGCCACACGACGTATTGCAGATGGGCCAATTCCTTTGTGTGCGTGCTGCCCTGGTACATGTGCATCAGTGCTGTGCTCTTGGGGTGTTGACTATATTATGTGTGTTGTTACTCGCAGTGTGACGTGCGCTTCAGTCACTGCAGGCACTTGATTTGTCATGGGCAGGTATCTTAGCATTACTACTGTATGAGGGCCAGCTGTTCGGATGACATACCTTTCATGACACTGTGGCTGTGAGATGAGATGGATGATATGTTGAATGTGCATTGTGTGCCTGTGTGTTTCATGGGTCCAGTTGTCTTTGTGTGCAATATTGTGGTTCCAAGCTGTTACTTCTAGTACGGTCTGTCTTACGTGGGCGTTGTTGTACGATGTGTGGGTGACAGGCAGTGAGGACTACATGGACAGGACTTCGATGGTGTTGCTGATGTGTGTGATGGGTGGCACAGTGCCTGCCGTGTGGGTCTGTGCTCCAGTGGGACTTGTGCATGCAGACGTGGCTCCTTAGGTGTGGTTGTATCTGTGATGGGTCATGTGGGGTTTGACTCTGTTGAACATGTCCGTGTGCACATTGGTCTCATGATTGTGACTGGGAGCAGTGCTGCGTGTTCCTCTGCTACGTGACATGTCCCATGTGTCAGTCGTAGTACAGTCCTCATGCCTATAGACGCCCCGCCCTGTACATTTTCCCACCTACAGGTTGTTTCTGAGTGCGCAATGCAATGGATGCCACATGGTACTGGGAGGGAGGTGTGCTCCACCTTGCTGGTCTGTGGGAGTGGGGGCCTGGTGGGTGTTTTACTTCAGCTGTCCCCCTCCGAACCACTGTCTTTGTGTTCCGGCTACTTACCTGTTACTTGTCGGTCAGTGCAGCTATGGCGGACACATGGATGTGGGGTGTGCTCCACCTTGCTGGTCTGTGGGAGTGGGGGCCTGGTGGGTGTTTTACTTCAGCTGTCCCCTCCGAACCACTGTCTTTGTGTTCCGGCTACTTACCTGTTACTTGTCGGTCAGTGCAGCTATGGCGGACACATGGATGTGGGGTGTGCTCCACCTTGCTGGTCTGTGGTAGTGGGGGCCTGGTGGGTGTTTTACTTCAGCTGTCCCCCTCCGACCCACTGTCTTTGTGTTCCGGCTACTTACCTGTTACTTGTTGGTCAGTGCAGCTATGGCGGACACATGGATGTGGGGTGTGCTCCACCTTGCTGGTCTGTGGTAGTGGGGGCCTGGTGGGTGTTTTACTTCAGCTGTCCCCCCTCTGAACCACTGTCTTTGTGTTCCGGCTACTTACCTGTTACTTGTCGGTCAGTGCAGCTATGGCGGACACATGGATGTGGGTGTGGGGATTGCTCATTCTGGCGCATCTGGAGTACAAGGGGACCTGGTGGGAGTTGCGTGCTGGCTGACTGTACACATGCCCCCATGGTTTTGTTAGTTGGTAGCTTTGGGCTGAGTGTGTGTGAGTGTCTGTTGCATGTGTGGGTGATGTCTTGTGTATTGTGTACTGGACATGGGGGGTTTGTCCCTAGGAGCTATGGCATGGTGGTAGTGCATGTGATTACATAGCGGTGTGCTGGTATACGTTTGTTTGTACTTACCAGCCTCCACTCCCCTGGTAATCTGGTGAGGATCTCCGGATGTATGATGACTCGCACCTTCTCCTCCCACGCCTTGAAGGTCTTGAATAGCGCGGGATTCCCTCCGCCAGTCCTGGCAGCCAGCTCTCGATTTTTGGTCTCCTTCTTCTTGACCACGCTTTTGAGGTCGTTCCACCTTTTGTTAATTTCTCCTCTGTTGCGTGGAACGTTCCCGACTGCATTGACCTGGTCTACGATCCTGCTCCACAACCGGTTTCTGGTGGATAGTGGTGTCTGTTGGACCTGGTTGCCATAGATTTGTGGGTGCACCTTGACGATCTCGTCGACCATGACCGTCAGCTCGGTGGGAGTGAACTTGGGCATTCTGTGTGATGCCATGGTGTGTGTTTTGGTGTTTGTGGTGCTGGTGCGGTGTGTGGTGTGTGATGTGCAGGGGTTTGTGGGTCAGGTGTTTGGTGGTGGTGGTGATGGGTGTGATAGGTGCGTGTCTGTGGTGTGCTGCTGTCCTTTCTGTCTCGCTGTGTTGTGTGCTTTCGTCCTCAGTTTGTAATGTTGCAGGGGGTTGTGGTCTGTGAAGGGGCTGGTTTTGTACTTACCTATGTGGGTGTGTCATGATGGTCTGTTGTTTTCAGGTGTGTTGTGGCTGGTGTTCTGGGATTTGTAGTTGATTTGTTTGTCCAGGGGGGGTGTTTCAGGGATGTGTACTGTGTTTGGGTTTTTGTGCGTGGGTTGCTGTGTGGACTTGTTAGCCATGTTGTGTGTGTTTGTTTTCGTCAGCGGATGGTTTCTGTGCATGGACGTGGCCGCCAGGGCTTCCGCCGTGTCCATTTTCGTCACTGTTGTTTGCGCTGGCGGGCGGTGTATTTGTGGATTTCCCGCGCTCATGTCGGTACGATCCTAATTTAACGGGCGGTGTCTCGGTCGTCAGGGCGGGTGGTTTTGGCTTGTCGTGCGTCTTTCCGTCCGTGGCGGGCGGATGGACTTGGACTCGGACATGGGCGGGCGGTATTTTCTGATTATTTTCCGCCTCCGGCGGTTTTTGGTTCGCGGCATCGTAATTCAGACGGTGTAGGCGGGCGGATTTTCGCCACTGTGGTTGATGGCGGATTTTTATCCACCCGACATCGTAATGGACACCTTAATTTTTATTTATGTTATTGTTTTATGTGTATAGATGTATTTGTAATTTATAATATTTTTTAATAATTTATAATTTATTAAAATAATTATTCAAACTGATTATTAAGTAAGTATATATATTATATATTATATGTATATGTTTAATTAATGTTTTATTTAATTATATATGTTACTTATTAATTTTAAAAATTATAAAATATTTTTAACTATGTTTATTTTAATTATAAGTATTATTTAGTTTATTTTACATATTATTTTTAACACAAAAAAACGATATTTTTGATAACGATATTTTTGACATCGATATTTTTTTCTCGATATTTTTGTACTTACCATGTTGTAGATAGGATTTCGATATTATTGACATCGATATTTTTGTTGCGATATTTTTGCAGGTCGATTTTTTGACCTTCGATATTTTGTCAGTGATCCACTACGTAAAAGGTCAGTGCTAGAACCGTTATGCAGAGCAAGGTAAGACAAATGTAGGTGAAAGGTCGTTAGCTACTTAGGCCTAGATTGAGGTAAATAACACAACCTTTCGATAGGAAAGTGTAAAGAAAAAGAAAAAAACAAGCACTGACAAAGCCAAAAGGTCTCGCCTATACAAGAGCTATTGGCTTTGGCAATCTGTATTTGCTATGTTGTACATTAGTGTGGCTGCGGTTCATCATGGCTAAAACTTAGTGGCCTGGTGTAGGGGGAGTAGAGTGTCATAGAGTTGAGTGGAGGAGAGTAGAGTAGAGTTCAATGGTTCAGTGGCAGAGTGTGTTGTGACAGGGTGGAATAGGGTGAAGTTGTTTGGAGTGGATTGAAGTAGTGGGGTGGATTGGAGTGGGAGGATTGGAGTGGAGTGGGTGTGATTATATTGAATTCGGGTGGGTGGATTGGATTAAGTGATAGGAATAGAGTGGGGTGGATTGGATTGTGGTGCAGTGGATTGGATTTTGTTTTGAGTGGGGTGAATTGGAGTGGAGTGGGGTGTTATGTTATGTTATGTTAATAACTTTTATAAAGCGCGGCAATTACCCATGGGTGTCCTGGCGCTAGCAAATACATCCTAAGGCAAAAAACAAGGAGGGAGGAATTATTCAGAAAAGAGTCAGGTCTTTAGGCCCCTCCTAAAATTTAAGAGATCCGTAGCGTCTCTGAGGTAAAGAGGCAGGGCGTTCCAGGCCTTCGCTGCGCTGACAGCGAAGCTTCTGTCCCCCCACAAAGCAGTCCTTCTGAGTGGAACTGAGACCAACTTAGCACCTGTCGAGCGAAGTGCTCTGTTAGGCGTATACCAGTGAAACAGCTGGTTCAGGTGGTCTGGGGCTTTGCCGTGGAGGGCTTTAAAGACCATGCATAGAGATTTAAAACGCACTCGGTTCCGTATTGGAAGCCAGTGAAGATTCCTTATACCATTGGAAATGGGTGAGAATTTGGGTGTACCCGTCAGAAGTCTTGCTGCTGCATTTTGCAGCAGCTGTAGTTTGTTCAGACTTTTCTGTTGGATATTCAAATACAAGCTATTACAATAGTCAAGCCTGGATAACACCAAGGCTGTGACCACTGTTTGTCGACTACTCAGAGGTAGGAATGGCATTACCTTCCTCACTGTTCTAAGCACGTAAGTGGTTGAAGATACTACTGCATTGACCTGATCCCCAAAGGTCAGTCTCTCGTCCACAACTACCCCCACATTTTTTGCCTTTTTTGAAGGTGTGGGGAGATAGCCCATCGAGTCTGGCCACCAGCCTGGGGACCAAAAGCTAGTGTCCTTTCCAAACAGAATGACCTCAGTCTTGCCTGAGTTAAGCTTTAGACAGCTCTCTGCCATCCATTTCCCAACAGATTTCATGCATGTTTGAAAACATTTGTCTATGCCTGCATCCTGGCCCGGAAGTAATGACACGACAATTTGGGTATCGTCCGCATAGGACGTGAGACCGAACCCAAATGATCTAACAATGGGGGCCAAGGAGGAGACATAAACATTAAAAAGGGTGGGGCTAAGGGAGGACCTTGGGACCCCACAAGGAAGCACAAAGGGTTTTGATTGATAACTACCCACTGCCACAGTGTGTCTTCTGTCGGACAAAAAGGAACTTATCAGCGCCCATGCTTTAGATTGAATCCCACACTCCTTTAGACGGTCCATCAAAATACCATGATGGACCGTATCAAAGGCCGCCGACAGGTCCAACAGGATCAGTGCTGCCCTCCCTCCTTGATCAACGGCTACTCTGATCTCTTCTGTTGCCTTAATAAGAGCGGACTCAGTGCTTTGGCCCCCTCTAAACCCATACTGGGAAGGGTCTAATGCTTGTGTTGCTGTTAAAAAAGAGCTAAGTTGGATGTTAAGGACTTTTTCTATCAGTTTAGCCGGTAATGGGATGCGCGAAATCGGGCGGAAGATGTTAGGATCTTTGGAGTCTAGACTCGGTTTTTTCAGCAGGGGCAGTATGGAGGCCACTTTCCAACAACTGGGAACACATTCCCTCAAAAATGGCCGCCAAGGATCGAGCAATAGGACCTGGGGCTAGTTGAGCTACTTGTACCGGACAGGGATCATGTGGAGATCCTGATTTAGCGGCCATAAGTAGCTTCTCCAAATTATCCAAGGATACTGGCCTAAAACTATCCAAGGTCTCAGTGGAGCTTTTTTGGGGCTTGAGTTTCTCATTATCCTGGTCCAGCGTAACATTAGTCAAGCCACAAAAGGCTGAGAAGATGGTTTCCACTTTGTTGACAAAAAACTTAGCAATCTCTTCACAAAGGTCTTGGCTTGCTTCAACTATCGCAGGGCGTGGAGTAGCCAATCTAGAGACCGTTTTAAATAATTCTTTGGTCGAACTTTTCGCCAGATCTATGTGTGCCACATAAAACTCTTGTTTGGCTTGATGAATAGATTGTTTATATTTGAGAAGACTCGTTTTATACAATATTTTATCTAGTTCTTTATAGTCCTTTCTCCAATTACTTTCAAGCCGTTTGCAGGTAAGTTTGTGATTTTTCAGAGCGTCAGTATACCATGGAGCTGATAAGTGTAGTCTTCTTGGGAGGACAGATTTTTTTGGAGCTAATTTGTCACACGCCTCCTCAAGCCATTTTGTGTACATCATGGCGGCTTCTTCCACACTATCCGGCATCTGAATATCCGTGGCGGTAAGAAACTCTTGTAAAGCCGTGGCTTCAATGTTCTTCCAAGCCCTGGTTGTTATTCGACCTCTTAGATGAGAGCCATTTGTAGGTCGGATGTTAAATGATAGCTCAAATCGGGCAGCCGCATGATCGGACCATAGAAGAGGCAAAAGGCCTATAAACTGTAGACCTGGATGGTTTGAAAAAATACCATCCAAGGTATGTCCTGCCAAATGAGTAGGACCATGAACCTGTTGCTTCAAATCTGCATTGTTCATAGTATCTAACAGTGTCCTTGTATCAGGGTCTATTAAGCTCTCAAGATAAAAGTTAAAATCTCCCAGGATTGTATAGGCCTCTGTACAAATGCCTTCTTCTAGGATGTTATTTAAAGAGGCTAAAAAGGTATTCCTCACTCCCGGTGGTCTATATAAGAGAATACCTTTAAAAGAATGATGGTTGGAGAGCTTAAAGTTAAAGGATATGGCCTCACATGAATCCGATGGGACCGACTGAAAAGTCGCCCTGATATCCCTGTGATAAATCACGGCCACTCCCCCCCCTTCCTATGTAATCTGTTTCGTGTATAACATAGAAACTCTGGTGGAGTAGCATTTAATATGTCCGGACCGGAAGAGTCATCCATCCAAGTCTCAGTGATAAAGGCCAACTTAATATCCCATTCTTCAATGAGCCTAGCGCATTCTATGCTATGCTTAACTAGCGATCTCGCATTGAGCAATAAACATTTAATTACTTGGATGTTATCCCCACCTGAACCAGCTCCTTGATCGTTCAGAGAGACCACAGGCAAGTCCAAGAGTTTGGGAAGTGTGGTTGTACAATGGGGACATACCAGTATTCGTGGTGTGGGTAGGGAGTCACAAGAGAGGCAGATTAGAGTGGACTGGAGTGGGGTGGATGGAAGATGACTGGAGTGGGGTGGATTGGTTTCATTGGACTGGGTTGGGGTGGATTGAACTAGAGTAGATTGGACTGGGGTAGATGGATTGGAATGGGGTGGGCTGGATGTATTAGAGTGGGGCGAATTGAACTGGGGTGGGTTGAACTGGAGTGGGTTGGATTGGGATAGAGTGGGGTTATTTGGACTAGAGTGGGGTGGATTGGACTAGAGCAGGGTGGATTGGTCTAGAGTGGGGTGGGTGAATTGGGCGAGCAGGGTGGATTGGACTGGAGTGGGGTGGATTGGTTTGAGTAGGCTGGATTGGTTTGAGTGGGGTGGATTGGTTTGGGATGGACTGGATTGGGGTGGATTGGATTGGTTTAGGGTGGAAGGTGAATTGCATTAGGGTTGATTATTTTGGATTGGAGTGGGGCAGATTATTTTGGATTGGAGTGGAGCAGAGTGGGGTGAGTTGGGAGGATTGGAAAACACGACAAAACATGAGTAAAAAGTGAGAAAAGAAGGCTTGGCAAAATCAAACAAAAAGTTAACTATAGAAAATACAACTTTGAAATGCTGTTTGTACTGCTGAGCACATTATTGTCAGTCACATGCCTCCTTTTTGTAGGGCACTAGAAGTTAAAAAGAACAAAATAGTACCTCAATCACGCAATCACGTCGGGAGCAGTGGGCGGGCACTGATTAGGTTGAATCAACCAGTGCTTGGTCCCTGCACCATGGACAGGAACGGAACTGATATTGTGCCAGCCATGACCAATTACGAGGCTGTAAAGAAGAGTGCAGGCAAGCAAACGATACGCAAGGGCGGGCTCCAAGCCCTTTTCTACATGCAACAATACATAATAAGAAATATTAATGGAAAGCACATTTAAATATGTTCTATAGATGTGTTAATCAACTCAGGCTAATAATTAAAGTAAACAAAGACAGAAAAGTAATGGTAAAAGAGATGACGCCCCCCTAAAAACAACCAAGCCAACGAGCAAAGATATGAGGCGATTAGCAGTGATTAGAAAAAAGTGTCTCCCCCAGACTGTCATCTGCCAACCTGGATAATAACAGAGCAAGCAGCATGTGTAGGAGCCACCTGCTCTGAACTCCTTGACCCTTCTGCAACTCGGAGGCCTGGAAGAAAATACCTGCTGCAAAGTCCTGGTGCCCTCTTCGGTAATCTGCTCCTCTGCACAGCTGCCAACGCGTGTGCTGCTCTGCTGAGAGGAAAGACGGATTTTTGTGCTGCTGTTTTTAAATGCAGCTTCAATGAACAGTTTCATACTCTCACCTAATCCAAGCAGTGGCGTGGGAGTCAGGTGCGTGCTTAGAAGTAGTGTCTGAGTGCTGGGAAGAGGTAGGGTGCGTGCACGCCTAGGTGCGCACCTTACAGGGAACACTGGTCATGCCCTATACTGTGGAATTTCATCCCTTAACAACTTAGAGCTCTACCAACTTTTGACAAATTTAAAGTGGCTCTGAAAGCCTACTTATCCTATATTCCCAGCAAGAGTCTAGTGATGGGTGAGCACCCAAGAAATATAATTATTCTTTCTTTCATTCAAAGGCTAGCCTGGAATCATGACACCAACCAAAGATAGACCACAAAAGTTTTAGAGAAGGAAGGGCATATATGATATAGCATTTCCTTTTTAGATCCCAGGAAGCTTAGCCACATAGAGCAGCCCCAGTCACTTCTTTCTGTACATGGTCAACTGTAGTACCCCTAATGATCAGGGCTGGACTGGGGAACAAAAAGCAGGCCTGGCAAAAATGCTCAAACCAGCCCTGCTTCCTTCCTTTCCTCGATCTATTTCTCTTTCCACCCAAAAATTCTCATCTCTCTCTTCTCTCTCTCTGATCTCTTTCTCTCTACCCCTTATCTCTCTCTCTCTTGAAACCCCCCTCTGCCTGCTGCAATTCACCTACTTGAGCTGGGGAAAGTGACAGAGGTACCATCAGTGTCCTTGGGCTATTAAACCAGCTTCCAATGGCTCTAGCACACGAGGGAAATGCACAATGGTGTAAAAAAAACTGTCCGGCCCTCCCAATGATGTACTCAGGAGAAATTATCAATTTGGCCTTTCATTTTGTATTGTTATATGCTACATACTTTGAAACAAAGAAAATAACTCTAAAAGCCTTATTTAGAGTATAGTGGATGCAGAACATATGCTGAAAAGTGATAGTTCTGTCCCCAAAGAGCAATCAAGCATGTCCCTTATCTCCAAGGAGACACTATTCTCACTGCGATCTAGCACTCTAGGACCTTCCTGAAACAGAAAAGTGAAGCCATGGCCACAGACCTCCGCCTGCTCAAAGCTTATGATAGAAAACTCCCTGACTGAATTGTTCAAACAGAAAGTAAAGAGAAGATGCCCAGAAGCAGTTTGTGGAGATAACTATCAGAATGTGCTTGAGGGATGCATGGAGAATGCAGAGGGCAAATCTTGTAGATACAGTATATATATCGTAGGCCTCGCAGAGGGGACGGAGGGCCAAGATGATACTGCCTACCTTGAAAAATGGATCTAGGACTCTGTCTGCTGCCAAACTAACTCTGTTCTTCTCGATATAGAGGGCACACCAGGTTCTGGCATAGTACCCTCCCCTGGGTCAGTCCACAGCTTTCACTATAGGGACCGGGATGCCTTCCTGTCAGGCGGCGCTAGAAATGGATAATACCTGCGTTATGCTTATACCAGACTACACCTTGGCAGTACAGCAGCCTCTTTTATCGGACTCAAACTCAAGCTTCATGAAATGGGCTTTCCATTTTCGCTAGTCTTTCCTGCAAATCTCTGTGTGGTTGCCCAGCATAGATCACAGTTTTTTAAAGGCATGCCTTGCTGAGGTGTGGCTCTGAGTGGAGCAGCAGGCAACCGCTGACAGATTGTTACATCTAATGAGCCGGGTGAGGACCAAACAGAGACGCAGGTGAAGGAGATATAACCAGAGAACGAGTGACAGACAGTCACAGTTGACTGTGGGAGCAGCTGCATCCCTATGCAACTGTGGCTATCTGAGCACCCCAGAAAGGGATATATCAACTTATTGTAGAATGTCGGAACTGTATGCTCCTTTGGAGGCAACAGGGACTTCTTACACTGTATAGCCCGGAGATCCGGATACATCTCCTTGGTGGAAATGGTTAACTCTCGATTGTACGGCTCTCATTTAATGCACACTAGGTTCCGCCAATAGTTATCCTCAATTGCAGATGGTAACCCCACTCTTAGCATCATCTGGTGCCCTCCCACTAACATAGACTATGCATGCCTTTAGGGGCTTCCTCACAAAGGGCTGTTGCAGCTTACCATCACACAATATGGTATGCAATTTGGACAGGGTGCACTCTGCCCTGGGTATTCATGTTCATGTTTTTGTTATTTTTTCTCTTTTGTAGGCTTTTACAGATTACCCCTTTCATTTTGGTGAGGACTTTTAGCTACCACACATCCTCTTCCTACAATGCAGTGCTATACATGTCCCCTCACTCACTCCATTCTAGCCATGCCTCCTTCTGATTATAATGATGTCTACTCATACCACAGGAGCAGGTGGACACAAATAGCTTTATTGCAACAATCACACATGATTGATCCGAAGACAGATTAGCTGCACAAAAGATGGCAATGCCAGGTCTTCTCCACAATTTTGTCAGCCTACTCCAGTGGTGCATTAATTTGGGTATGGTAGGGTTCCATTTCTGCCATGCACACCTGTCTTGGATAAGGAGGGAATGTATGCCTTGGTGGAGTGTAGGTTGGATCATAAGCCACTGCTTATAGAAAGTATATTGTCCCCAACTTGGAATAGGCTGCTTTCTAGGAACATTTGTCTATAGTGCTAGCATGATGAGTTGAGGATCCTTGAGTACTTGAGGGGAATTTGAGGAGCATATTGGACAGCTCCCTAGATAGGTCATTTCCACTACTCCCTCAAGCACCAACTGCACTTAATGCTAAGCACCTTTTTCACTGGATGTACCACTGGTCCCTGGTAGATATTTGGTGGCACTGGCGTTACAGCCTAATAGTACACTCTATTTACTCGTCTTCCACACAACCATCGCACTCGCCTGTATAGGATTGTCCATGCCACCTCCATTGGATCCCTTTTCAAACACAGTGACTACTGGGGAAGAATGGTTTCTGACCACAATCCCTTGCTTGAGATACTTAGGTGAGGTGAGCTCCATTCCCCATCCTCACATGGAGCCTTTGTTCCTCAATGCTGGAGAAGCAGGTACTCCAAGCAACTATACATGATAACATAACTGACTACTTTCACCACAATTTCATATCAGCTTCTACCTGGGTCTTAGAATGGGATGCTTTCAAATTTACATCTATGGGGACTTTGAATTTCAATGGTGGTGGGAACTCAGGGAGTGCTCTCAGCAAACCTATTTACTAGCAAAGAGTCCTTGATTAGGCTTAAAATACAGGTGGTTGGAGACATTGTGCACCAACAGGGGTTCCTGGCTACTAGTGCAAAACCCATAAACAGCGCTACATCAACTTTGCGGCATACCCTTTGAATACACATACAGAGACCAACACGTCTGGGGCCCTTCTTGCCTGGCTAATTAAACCAGAATCACCTTGTAAATCCATCCCTTCAATTCAACTCACTCAAGACACATATGCGCACACTCTGCAGAAATAGGCAACAGTTTTGTTGACCTCTATATGACTCTATATGCAGCAGCGTACCCTTTATCGAGAAAGATGATTGTACTAAATTGGGAAACTAGTAGAGGGTGGGGGAAAACCCTACTCAAACAGGAACCACAATCCTTGTCAGGGTAAAGTTACAAACAACCCTAAATTTACCTCTGCTCACCCCTTGGGTAGCTTGGCACAGTGCAACCAGGCTTAACTCAGAGGCAATGTGTAAAGTATTTTCGGTTTTTAGGAGCTGTGAAGCAGCAATATGAGGTCCTGTGTTGTCATCAAGAAAGCCATCGGCAAGGGAAGCTTGTGATGTGAAATCCGACGTCAAGGATGAATCACGGAGTTGAGGTGATGCGTTGGTTCTGAAGAGCTGCAAGGCTACGATGCAAGATCCTACATAGGGCCGCCATTGATGAGAGGTTTGTGATGCGAGGGGCCCGTATCGGGGATGCATCACATTGCTGCAGTTTCGATGAGGCAGCGGGCTGCAAGGTCAATGCAGAGTCCTTGCACTGAAAGAACCCTTTCTAACAGAGGCATTCTGTTAGTTCTGATGGGCTTGCTCCGCGCAGTAGAGGTGATACGTCAGTTCTACCGGATCCACAGATGGCCTGGTAGGGCACCTTCAGGTCCACTTCCAAGGGCCAAGTGTCGTGTAGTTCCTATATATAACCTATACAGAATCTGTGCGTTCGGATAACATGAACTGCGGGCTTGGTGGCAGACTGACTCTGAGCACCCCCATCGAAAATGTTAGCCTGTTTGCATTAGCTAGCTCACAGTGCCACTAGTGTCTCCTCTTATCGGGGAGAGAATAGTTTCAGGCAACCTCAGAACATGACAACCCAAATCCGTCAGGAGCGTGGAAACAATATACTACTTTTCGCTCAGTCACTCGTGCTCATTTATTCGGTCTCAGAGAGTTTACACAGAAGAAACAGTTGGGCGTGTTACAATAAGAATTTATTTCACAGTTGTTCTTCTAGTGTAAAATATATGTGCTGCAACAACCGTTAGACAGTAGCAGATATATATGATTAGCAGTACAGTGAAAATAAAAGGATAGTACAGTTCTACCATCTTGCAATAATCATGAATACATACATGAATATAAAATGCTTGATAAAATGCGCGTACTCCCACGATGCCTATCTAGATGTACCTAAGTGTACCTAGCATGTGAGTAGGTGTGAAGCCAAGAATCCCTCTAGGATTTGGTCGAACCAAATTACCTGGAGAGAGTGTGTGTGGGACCCCGTCCTGGTCTCGAGTTGGACACCATGCGAGGGATGTGTTAGACCACTGTCAGCTGGAGCGTCTGCATGCAGGAGCCTCAGCGTCTCTGGTCAGTGTGTCGGCCTGGAAGTCTCGGTTCCCTCTACCAACCCTAGCAAGATGTGCTGTATTTATACAAAAAGTATCTAGGGTTTCTTTGTCCCTTGTTTCTTGTATTCGCCATTGTTGGATTTGAGGATGACGTATGGGATGAACCGTCTACATAGATATTATTCAGGTGGTGTAGCCCCGGCCTGGTTTCCAAGAACACTCATGAATATTCATTCATACTGTATGAGTCCATTGATGGAGTTATAGGATGCTATTGTTCAGTGAAAACGCTCCTTCTGCGCCCAGGACTAGAACTAGGTAAAGGTTCAATCCTAAAGGCTCGTTACTGTGTAAGGTAAGGGAGATAATGTAGGTGAAGGTGTATGATATTACCAGGGCCTATATTAGGGTACCTATATGAAACATAACACCCACTCCTCTTCCGAACAGTCAAGAATGAAAAAAAAGTGCTAGCGAACTACTGATTTTACTAGGTAGCAGCGCATAAAACTATCAGTGAGCTTCATAAAATTATGACATTAAAAAGAATTTAAAAACAGTCTAATCAGGGGGAAGAAAAAATTATTTTCGAAAGCTAATAGTCCTAGTTGAGTTCGTTTATATAAGTAGAACCACTACAAGCGTCAGAAGGCCATGCTTTTCCAGCAAAAGTGTCAATTTGAGGAAGTGTTCCAAATCTAGCTGTGGCTTAAAATTAAAAAAGAAAAATTCCGAATACTTTCCCAGCACGCGATGAACCGATTATAGATTAAGTGTCCTGGCTGGGAGAAGCAACGTCGTTGTTGCTTGCCGCTGCAGAGGACAGTCCTTGTAACACCTCGCAGAGTACGTCAATGGAGCACAAATGATATTCAGAGCTGCCAACAACTGGTGTAGAGGCAGCCGGTGCTGTTGTCGAAACCTGAGTGCTAGTGGAAGAGCTGATGCTCAACCCAGTAGTAAAAGGCACCTGCGGATTCTCGAGGAATGCAGCCATCAAGATGGGAATAGGCTGGGGACATTGCAGAGAATGGGCCCTCAGGGGTTCCAGCCTGGTATTCAAGTCTGCAGGCGTGTCCGATGCAAGTGTCAGACAGAGATCCAACACGCATTCTTCACCACAAAACAGGCATCGAAGAACAGGTAAGATGCAGTCCATCCAGACCGGTCTAAACGATAGGAACCAAGAGGCACTCAGTTCCCGTAGGCGAGGTGTGCCCAGATGTTGTACCATGCGCTCACGGTATTTACGCTCCAGGAGCGCTTTTGCCATCTCGTTGGTGATTGGGCCATCCATTGTGGAGCAGAAAAATGACAATCAGGATTCCTGCAATAGAAAGCAGGATTAGCGGATGACCTCCAAAAACGCTTCCCAATACGGAGTGTATAACATTTGGAATAACTCCGAGGATTGTCTGAAAGGTGTTTAGAAATCCTGGCCCTATGGTCTTAAATAGGTGTACAATACCACTCGTATCAGACATATTAAAGATACGACCCACCATTTCTGCGAAATGAAAGGGGCAGTTTGTACGTAAAAGTGCCTGTATCTCAGTCGAGGTCCTTGCGATTTGAAGATCAAAGGTCTCTCGAGCGGAGGTTAAGGGTACGGTTTGCTGTCTGCTCAACGTATCAAACTGTATAAAGGAAACGTTTAACGAAGGCCATAATGGCGCCTCCCTGACTGTATTCACTGGGGGAAACAATACTTGCATACAGCAATTAACCCTGGAGTTCACAGTGACCAGATAGGCAATGCCCGGAAGCATCCCACTGCAACCTTGATCGTTCAGCATCAAGTAACTCCCATTCGAGAGCAGCATGAATATCCGAGTAATCACGGCCGCTGGAGCCCCTTTCATGTGGCAGGACAAGTTCGCTACTGAACCATTACAAGTTCCGTGCAGGGAAATATCCTGACACATGAGAGAACCGTTTAAAGCGTTCTTGCAGTTTGTACCGCCTAGAAACACTTCTCGATCCCCACTCCGGCATCAAAATCTGTACGGTAATTCCCAAGATTCCTTAATGTATTCCTTACCTAATTTTTCATATTTGCCTGCTTGCCTTTGCTCAAGGCAATACTGAAACTGAAAAGTAGTGACCGGTAGAGTTATGTGGCCATGGATTAGCCATTCCGTTGAATGATGATTCCGCTACCGTAAATGGTAATCTGTCCAGCTTTTCAATGCACAACATTGTGTAATTTGCTCCCCGTTGTGCCATTTCTACCTGTTTATCTGTTAGATTGTATTCAGAAAACAGAGACGTACTGTTGATAAAACGCCAAGACACATAACCTTCACGCAAAGATTGCAGTGTCCAGCTTAACAGCATAATAGAACGTAACTGAGATTGCCCTTGTTGTAATGTGGCTAAATCTTGTTCCAGTATGTCTATCGCAGAAGATACAATGTTGCCTAAGGAATAGATCCTGGAGGTCAAAGTTGTTAACCCATTATCCACTACTGCTAATGCCTTCTTTAAGTTAATACGGTCTATTTCCCGTATTCTCTCTGCGGCCTCTTTTTGGGATATTTTCCAGTTTTCATTGTAGGCAGCATAAATGCCAGCATATTTGAAACGTTTCTAACGGGGTTTCCTGGGACCTAGTAAAAAATCCCTAAGATCCATTACTTGTGTGAGTAAGGTCAAGTGTTGTTTCACTTCTGTGAGTGTTGAGGTCTCTAGCCAATCAAGGCACAGCTTCCCAACACTGTAGGACGTCCCGACCCCTGGATGTTCTCTTTGTACATAGCGTGGGTCTGGCCTGTGGATATTGAACCCTTCGGTTATACCCCCGAATCTTTTCTGACATGTGTTCGTGTCTAAAGGCCAAACCACCCATTTCTTCCAATTAGGGTCTGATCTATTGTACTGTAAAATGTCATCTACTGTTGCCTCTTCTTGTGAAGTTGAATTTTGCCACCCCTCCATCTGTGATGGTGTTGGAAAACGAGGTGTGTTCAGGTCCTTGTTTTTGGCTAGTCCAAGACAGGACGTCTGTTGCACAGTGTCATTTAGGAATATCATCTGCTATGGAATGAGGCACGCTCTAAATAGTGCCTTTGTTCCCTGGACTTGCCAGTATCTAGAAACCCAGACTGATTTTAAGTCTATTGTGTCCTTCCATAGGTCAAAACCCTGTTCAGACAATTGGGTGATAAAGGAAGCAGAGTATATTAGTTTGGTGTTTGTCAACATAATTTTCAGTGCTGATGTCGGTGCAGCCTTGTAATAATACAAGTCGGGTCAGTGGTGTTAAACCCTGAAAAATATGAAAACTTCTGTGCAAATGTATGCGAACTACCTTTTGGTGGTGTAGGGCAATGGGATCACTGACAAAATATCGAAGGTCAAAAAATCGACCTACAAAAATATCGGAGCAAGAATATCGATGTCAACAATATCGATATCCTATCTACAACATGGTAAGTACAAAAATATCGAAAAAAATATCGATGTCAAAAATATCGTTATTAAAAATATCGTTTTTTTTTGTTAAAAAATATGTAAAATAAACTAAATAATACTTATAAATAAAATAAACATAGTTAAAAATATTTTATAATGTTTCAAATTAATAAGTAATATATATAATTTAATAAAACATTAATTAAACATATACATATAATATATAATATATATACTTACTTAATAATCAGTTTCAATAATTATTTTAATAAATTATGAATTATTAAAAAATATTATAAATTACAAATACATCTATACACATAAAACAATAACATAAATAAAAATTAAATAATTATGTATAACAAATTAAAAAAATTAATTTACTTTTAATATTTTTAAAATTAATTATATACTACATTAACTAAAATAATACAAAAAATATTAAATAGCGGAGGGAATAAAACTACTATTGCAACTCCCAAAAAACAACAGTAAGAAAAATGTTGGATAGCGTAGAGCTTAAAATTACTATTCCCACTCCAGAGAGTGCATCAGTAGAGAAAGTATTGGATAGAGTAGGGGTAAAAATTACTATTCCCACTCCAGGGAGTGCAACAGTAGGGAAAGCGTTGGATAGCGGGAGGGTAAAAACTAATATTCCCACTCCAGTGAGTGCAACAGTAGGGAAAGCGTTGGATAGCGTAAGGGTAAAAATTACTATTCCCACTCCAGTGAGTGCAACAGTAGGGAAAGTGTTGGATAGCGTGGGGGTAAAAATTACTATTCCCACTCCAGTGAGTGCAACAGTAGGGAAAGCGTTGGATAGCGTAAGGGTAAAAATTACTATTCCCACTTCAGTGAGTGCAACAGTAGGGAAAGTGTTGGATAGCGTAGGAGTAAAAATTACTATTCCAACTCCAGAGAGTGCAACAGTACGGAAAGTGTTGGATAGCTTAGGGGTAAAAATTACTATTCCCACTCCAGGGAGTGCAACAGTAGGGAAAGCGTTGGATAGCGGGAGGGTAAAAATTAATATTCCCACTCCAGTGAGTGCAACAGTAGGGAAAGCGTTGGATAGCGTAAGGGTAAAAATTACTATTCCCACTCCAGTGAGTGCAACAGTAGGGAAAGTGTTGGATAGCGTAGGGGTAAAAATTACTATTCCCACTCCAGGGAATGCAACAGTAGGGAAAGCGTTGGATAGCGGGAGGGTAAAATGAATATTCCCACTCCAGTGAGTGCAACAGTAGGGAAAGCGTTGGATAGCGTAGGGGTAAAAATTACTATTCCCACTCCAGTGAGTGCAACAGTAGGGAAAGTGTTGGATAGCATAGGAGTAAAAATTACTATTCCAACTCCAGAGAGTGCAACAGTAGGGAAAGTGTTGGATAGCAAAGAAGTTAAAAATAACATACTTATAAATAAAATAATTTTTTTAAATAATTAATGAATTATTAAATAACTCTCAACTATTTACAAATACCAATAAATAATTATTAAAAACATAGGTGTCCATTACGATACCGGGCGGTAAAAATCCGCCATCTACCATAGCGGTAGAAATCCGCCCGCCCACACCGTCTGAATACCAACCGAGCAATTACGATGGCGCGAGCCGCAAATCGCCGGCGGCGGAAAATACACAAAAAATACCGCCCGCCCATGTCCGAATCCAAGTCCATCTGCCCGCCACGGACGGAAATACGCACGACAACCCAAAACCGCCCGCCCTGACGACCGAGATCCCGGTTGTGAAATTAGGATCGCACCGACATGAGCGCGGTAAATCCACAAATACACCGCCCGCCATCGTAAACAACAGTGACGGAAATGGACACGGCGGAAGCTCAGGCGGCCACGTCCCTGCACAGAAATCATCCGCGGACAAAAACAAACACACACAACATGGCCAACAAGTCCACACAGCAACCCACGCACAAATACCCAAACACAGTACACATCCCGAAAACACATCCCCCTGGACAAACAAATAAACTACAAATCCCAGAACACCAGCCACAACACACCTGAAAACAACAGACCATCATGACACACCCACATAGGTAAGTACAAAAGCAGCTCCTTCACAGACCACAATCCCTTGCAACACTACAAACTGAGGACGAAAGCACAGAACACAGCGAGACAGAAAGGACAGCAGCACACCACAGACACGCACCCATCACCACCACCACCAAACACCTGACCCACAAACCCCCTGCACATCACACACCACACACCGCACCAGCACCACAAACACCAAAACACACACCATGGCATCACACAGAATGCCCAAGTTCACTTCCACTGAGCTGACGGTCATGGTCGACGAGATCGTCAAGGTGCACCCACAAATCTATGGCAACCAGGTCCAACAGACACCACTATCCACCAGAAACCGGTTGTGGAGCAGGATCATAGACCAGGTCAATGCAGTCGGGAACGTGCCACGCAACAGAGGCGAAATCAACAAAAGGTGGAACGACCTGAAAAGCGTGGTCAAGAAGAAGGAGGCCAAAAATCAGCAGCTGGCTGCCAGGACTGGCGGAGGTAATCCCGCGCTATTCAAGACCTTCAAGGCGTGGGAGGAGAAGGTGCGAGTCATCATACATCTGGAGATCCTCACCGGATTACCAGGGGAGTCGAGGCTGGTAAGTACAAACAAACGTATACCAGCACACCGCTATGTACTCACATGCACTACCACTATGCCATAGCTCCGAGGGACAAACACCCCCATGTCCAGTACACAATACACAAGACATCACTCACTCATGCAACAGACACTCACACACACAGCCCAAACCTACCAACTGACATAACCATGGGGGCATGTGTACAGTCAGCCAGCACCGCAACTCCCACCAGGTCCCCTCGTACTCCAGAAGCACCAGAAGGAGCACTCCCCACACCCATGTGCCAGCCATAGCTGCACTAACCGACAAGTAACAGGTAAGGAGCTGCAACACAAAGGCAGTGGGTCGGAGGGGGGACAGCTGAAGTACAACAGCCACCAGGCCCCCAGTCCCACAGCGCAGCAAGGTGGAGCAGCCCCCACACCCATGCGTCAGCCACTGCAGTGCACACCTGCATCCGACAGGTAGACATCTCACCCCACATGCAGGGGTTCCTGTGGGTGTCAGGCCATCACCACAACTCACAACACCGCCCCCACTCCCACAGACCAGCAACATGGAGCACCCCTCCCACCCATAACCATGTGGCATCCATTGCATTGCGCACTCAAAAACAACCTGTAGGTGGGAGACTGTACAGGGCGGGGTGTCTGTAGGCATGAGGACAGTATTACGACTGACACATGGGACATGTCACGTAGCAGAGGAACACGCAGCACTGCTCCCTGTCACAATCATGTGACCAATGTGCACACGGACATGTATCACAGAGTCATACCCCACATGACCCATCACAGATACAGCAACACCTAAGGAGCCACGTCTGCATGCACAAGTCCCACTGGAGTACAGACCCACACGGAAGGCACTGTGCCACCCATCACACACATCAGCAACACCATCGAAGTCTTGTCCATGTAGTCCTCACTGCCTGTCACCCACACATCGTACAACAACGCCCATGTAAGACAAACCTTACTAGAAGTAACAGCGTGGAACCACAATATTGCACACAAACACCACTGGACCCATGAAACACACAGGCACACAATGCACATTCAACATATCATCCATCTCATCTGTCAGCCCCGGTGTCATGGAAGGTATGTCATCCGAACAGCTGGCCCTCATACAGCAGTCATGCAGAGATACCTGCCCATGACAAATCATGTGCCTGCAGTGACTGAAGCGCACGTCACACTGTGAGTAACAACACACATAATATAGTCAACACCCCAAGAGCACTGCATTGATGCACATGTTCGAGGGCAGCACGCACACCAAGGATTTTGCCCATCTGCAATACGTCGTGTGGCACACAACAAGCACGAACTCACAACAATGCCACCAATGTAATGTTCCCAAATGATGACAGTCAGCAGATATGCCGGGTATGTTAGACAGACACACACCTTTGTCTATGCACTGTCATGTTGCCAGAACACATGTCACGTTCTGCACCCATGACTCACAGTATGTACCCCAAAACCATATTTCAACCCAAAAGCGTTGAGGGGGCTGTACCCCCTTTAGCCATCTACGTTTCTAAGCGTTCCATTTGAACCCCAAAACCATAGTTCAACCCAAATGCGTTGAGGGGGCTGTACCCCCTTTTGCCATCTGCGTTTCTAAGCGTTCCATTTGAACCCCAAAACCATAGTTCAACCCAAAAGCGTTGAGGGGCTGTACCCCTTTAGCCATCTGCGTTTCTAAGTGTTCCATTTGAACCCCAAAACCATAGTTCAACCTAAAAGCGTTGAGGGGGCTGTACCCCTTTAGCCATCTGCGTTTCTAAGCGTTCCATTTGAACCCCAAAACCATAGTTCAACCCAAAAGCGTTGAGGGGCTGTACCCCCTTTTGCCATCTGCGTTTCTAAGCGTTCCATTTAAACCCCAAAACCATATTTCAACCCAAAAGCGTTGAGGGGCTGTACCCCCTTTAGCCATCTGCGTTTCTAAGCGTTCCATTTGAACCCCAAAACCATATTTCAACCCAAAGCGTTGAGGGGGCTGTACCCCTTTAGCCATCTGCGTTTCTAAGCGTTCCATTTGAACCCCAAAACCATATTTCAACCCAAAAGCGTTGAGGGGCTGTACCCCTTTGCCATCTGCGTTTCTAAGCGTTCCATTTGAACCCCAAAACCATAGTTCAACCCAAAGCGTTGAGGGGCTGTACCCCTTTGCCATCTGCGTTTCTAAGCGTTCCATTTGAACCCCAAAACCATAGTTCAACCCAAAAGCGTTGAAGGGGCTGTACCCCCTTTTGCCATCTGCGTTTCTAAGCGTTCCATTTGAACCCCAAAACCATAGTTCAACCCACCATCGTCGATGGGTCTGGAGCCCGCATACACCCGAGCCACAAAATGTAGGAGCATAGCAACACACACCCATCGGCATTGCTAATCCGTCCCATGCCACATGTCCACATCACACAGTACCATTGCCTAGCCCACGCATACACACATCGTACATCCACACACACGCCCCTGGGAAACCTGTGCACGACAGTGCACGAACTGTGAATGTCAGACAACCAATACATACTTTGCTAGGTGCAACACAATGACCTATCACATTCTCCCCACAGGTGCCGAACAGCTGGATGCTGGAGAGGGAGACAGCAGCCAGCCCAGCCAGCCCGCAAGCCCCCGACCCGGACTCACGGATGTAGAAGACCTGGACACCTCTTCGGACGAGGACCACCCACCAGGCCCGTCTGGAGTGGCAGGGCCCAACCGCTCCCCAGGGCCCCTCCTACCCACCAACACATCACCCAGGGCTGCTGACCAGTCACAGACCCCTGCTGCCATGGTCGTTGCGGCCACCACCACCGCCGCAACCACCACCACCACCACCACCACGCCATCCCTGGCCACAGCGCCTGCGCAAGGGGTGGCACGCCCGTCGTGCTCGACCGTGGGAGCCAGACAGAGGACCGTGGTGACCAATGTGGCGAGTGGGCAGGTCGGTGGCAGCAGTACCGGTGGGAGGAGCAGGGTCAGGCCAACGCCATCTGAGCCTGGGAGCCAAGCCCTGCCGCAAATCTCAAGAGTCCTTGGGGCCTATGAAGAGGCCCAAGGACAATGGGCCAGGTCGGCTGCCGACACGCGGGAGGTCCTTGGGGTGTTGAGGTCCATGGACGCCCATATGGGCCAAATCGTGACCCGTATGGACAAGCTTGTGGACCTCATGGCCCAGCAGGTGTTGGGGGGAGGGCCCAAGCAAGGCCAGCCACACCACCGCCGCCACCATGTGCTGTGGCGCAGGGTCGTGCAACATCTAGTTCCCCTGCGTCCACAGCTAGTGAGCAGTCCTCAGCCACCACCAGCAGCCCACCAACACACCCCCTACCAAACGTGGAAGGGGCCGTCCGAAGAGGAAACAGGTGTCCAGAGAGGACTTCGCACGCACCAAACGCCAGTGAGTCAGCCAGCCACCCTGACCACCTACTGCACTGACTTGGACTACGATCCTACCCCACTCTGCCATGTGAATGGCATGTGTCTGTTGGACTGTGGACATAGAACTTCATGGGTACACCTTGACCATCACGCAGCCATGGCCGTCAAATCATTGTCACAGCATGCACCACTTTTGTCATCACCTTGCACACAATCACATGTCACCGCTGTAAATAAATACACCTTGATCACAATCTGCATTATGTGTCCTGGGTTTATTCAACGATGTGCAATCGCCACCATGAGCAGAAATGCATCTGCTGTGTGGTATGTCGATGGGACAGGAGAGGCTGTAGGGACCTAGTGGTGAAAAACAGAACAAGAGTACAGTCAATGAGTGTGTCACACACTCATCACACAGTACTTGTCACCAACTACAAGCAATGTACACACATCTCACACAGCAACAGGGCACAATGCAACAGCCACTGTCAGTGGCATACTAACCTGGACATGGACCATTGACACACAGCACTCAGTGAACAAAAGGCCTCCGTGACATAGCACACATACACCTGCACAACTACAGCTACATCAGCCGTCGTACATGGACACTCACCGTCAAGTGAAGTAGCGGGCGATGAGCTGCTGACGCACATTCACAGCTCCCTCCTCCCCACTGTCCTCTTCACTCGACCCGTCCTGGTCTGCAGGCTGGGGCCCTGGTTGATCTCCGTCATCCACAATTAGGGGGATCTGCTTGTGAATAGCCAGATTGTGCAGCATGCAGCAAGCCACTACTATCTGGCACACCTTCTGTGGGGAGTACGCCAGTGCGCCTCTGTGCGGTCCAGGCATCTGAACCTGGACTTGAGGAGGCCAAAGGTCCACTCAACCACACGTCTGGTCCGCCCATGTGCCTCATTGTAGCGGACATCAGCTGGGGTACGAGGATGTCGTAATGGGCTGAGCAGCCAGGGCACATTCGGGTAAGCAGAGTCACCTGGGTGTGAGGGACACAGAGAATCGTTGCAATTCCAACTGGACACAATACAGCATCGCACAGCCAGCATGCTACACTACTCCACATACTCACCAACAATCCAAGCACGGTCCCGTTGCAGATTGGTCATCAGACGTGGTAGGATGCTGTTGCGCATGATGTGCGCGTCATGTGCCGATCCTGGAAACTTCGCACACACATGTGAAATGACCATGTCCGCAAGGCACACCACTTGCACATTCAGGGAGTGGGTGTGCTTCCTATTGCGGTAGAGGTGCTCAGTGGCCTGTGGTGCAACAAGGCCAACATGGGTGCAATCTATTGCACCAACAACATGGGGGATCCGTCCAAGGGCATAGAAATCACCCTTCACTGCCGCCAATTCACGAGCCCTGGGGAATCGTATGTACCTGTTCCTGTACAGCATCATAGCTGACAGTACATCCCTCAGCACCATGCAGAACATGGGCTGGGACATCCCACCTCCACTGCCCACTGTGTGTTGGAATGACCCAGTGGCGAAGAAATGCAGTGCAGCCATCACCTTAGCCGTGGGGGTAAATGCAGTAGGATACACCCTGCGAGGACGGAGGTGGGGTTCCAACAAGGCACATAGGCGATGCAGGGTGGGTCTGTCCAGACTGAACTTCCGGATCACCTCCACATCCTCCATGTTTGACAGCAATTGGTAGGGGCGATGTATGTTTGGCCTCCTCCTAGGAAAGATGGAAGTGGACACATGTCAAAGCAACACGCCACAGGGCATTTACACATACACAAATCAGAACTGACTGACCAAGCAATTGAATCACAGAACAGCTGACAAGTAGGGACAGCACAGCCACAATACACATACACAGGTCCTCTACCAATAGCAATGGGCAGTGACACACACCATTGCTATGAGCATGCACATGGGGAGTTAGGCCTTAACAACTTGTAAGGCATGCTGATGGAAACAGACTGCATATTCGGAAAGCTGCAACACCACGGCAACATGACTAGCTGCTGTGCATCACACTGCTTCCGAGGCTGGGTGTGTAGGGCACACACCAACAACGCTATGGACACAGGCTGAGTGGCCAAAACAAGTGGGACCTGTGGCACGAGGGGATATGAGACAGTCATTGATGTCCCTACTGCACCCTATGTACAGCACTGTACGGATCACACCTCCAGAAACATTGACAGGTGTACACATTGACAGCTCCATGCCAACACGGCTGTGTGATTGCAAATACACATCACAAGTGACACGTAACGTCGCACGTGCCAAGTGGCAGATGTACATAGTGAAAGATGGCATGTATGTGCATATGCATATCCCATGCTCCCATGCCAATGTGTACATGATGATATGCCAACAGACATGTGGAGGCTGGCCACTGGCCGTCCCTGCCTATGCACACAGCATGTTGTGGCCCCGTCCATTGTGGACCTGCACCCACACACAAATCATGGCCACACCTGCAGATGCATTGCGCACATTAAACTGTGTGGTGCACATGGCATCAGCGGACTGTCCCCGCCATGGGCCAGGCCCTTACGGCCAACTCCAATGACCCTCGCGGTTGCACCCTGCGTGTTCCACCATGGAGTTAAGCGTCCCGGGCCAGCTGGGAGCAGGCCATCGTCTGCAATTGAAGCTGGCAGACATGGTACACAAATTGCAGCAGCTTGGACCCACTGAAACTGCCCCAGGGGGCTATGTGAGTGTGTGAGTGAGACCGGCATTACCACAGCTACCTGGGACTGCAGCCTGGCACCCCTCAACAACACCTGCTGCTGCCACCTCTCCACCTACACGTGGATGACGCTGAGGATATGTCCAGGTCCACTCACCAGCGAGGAGCTGGAGATCCTGGATTCTGAGCTCCACGCACACTGCACATGGCTATTCCTTGCGAAAGTTGTGTGTGAGAGACAACTGCAGTGTGTGTGGGAGTGCATGTGGGGGTCACACATGTCGTTGATCCGCAGCACTATGAGTCAGAGCCTTTGGTGTTCAAACATGCACTGCTCACCATGCTGACTGCAGGTGGCAGTGGTATGTGAGCTCTCAGGCGCTTTGACATGTCTGTCCCTCCCGAGTGGTGGTACATGGCAACTTCATGTCAGACATCCAGTGACACAGACAATTGGCAATGCAGGTCTCAGTGCACTTGTTGCTCGTGGTGAATGTCAGGCTGGGGCCATGCTGCCCTTCTCAGTCCCAGCAGGCCTGGCCTGCACATTGACTGCACAATGCCAGTAGGTGACAACACAGAATGACTAGTGGGTTACATGTGTCACCTGTTCAGCACTCTCCGGATGAGCGCAAACTCAGCCCTGTACATTGGTCACACCATGCCTCGTGACAGGGATGTGTGTGTGAGATAGTGCCACTGAATGTGACCACCGTTGCGGGGTGGGCCATGCGCAGGGCGAGTACGTTGGTTGTTGCGCAGTGTTGTTCACAGTGGGTACACCAACACAGATGTGTTGCCTTGTGAACGTTTGCTAGGTCCGCCTGACAATGGACAGTAGATGTGGGCAGACTACACATTGGTCAATGTGCTGTCTATATGCATGTGCCTTCACACCAGGCACAGCTGCCCCTGCACATGTGACCCCTGCTGCCCTCAGTGCTGGGTCTGTTGAGCTGATGCGCCATCTGTGCGTGGGGCAGACAGCTCTCCTCACTTCCGTCATTGCCCATGACATCACTTGGCCGCAGGTGACATGGATCATGGAGGGCCCACATGTACGCGTGGGTGGACTACACAAGACTGTCCAATGGTCATCACCCCCAGTCAGTGCTTCGAATGGGAAGGATGTGGTGCTGGTACTCATTTTAATGTGTAGAGTGGGCGGGGCTAGGTGCGGGGCTACATGCAAGACATGGGAAGTTCATCGGCTTATCTACTAGTTGCAATACACACGAGACACGTCTTTTCATGACCACAGCGATACAAAAGGGGATGATGGACGGAACGTTTGAGCCAATCAAACACTCACCCCCAGTCAACTGATCTGGGTTTAATCCATCATCATTCTTTAGCTCACTCCACCACCCCAGTTCAGACATGGCCATATGCAAATCAGCCTGACCCTGTGCCTCATGAGAACAGTCCAGCCCGAACTGCCAAGCCATGTCTTCCCTGGACCGGAAACAAGCATCCTAGGACCGGTTTCTGGCATTTCAGCCATCATCAGCCAGGCTTGCTTGAATCCAGTGGCAAAGTGAGCAAGGGACCCACGTCTGGGCATACCCCGCCAACTTAGGGCGACCAAAGCGATACAAAAGGGGATGATGGACGGAACGCTTGAGCCAATCAAACACTCACCCCCAGTCAACTGATCTGGGTTTAATCCATCATCATTCTTTAGCTCACTCCACCACCCCAGTTCAGACATGGCCATATGCAAATCAGCCTGACCCTGTGCCTCATGGGAACAGTCCAGCCCGAACTGCCAAGCCATGTCTTCCCTGGACCGGAAACAAGCATCCTAGGACCGGTTTCTGGCATTTCAGCCGTCATCAGCCAGGCTTGCTTGAATCCAGTGGCAAAGTGAGCAAGGTCATTCCTTGAACTGACTTGAAGTCAAACAGTCATATTTTACCCTGTCCTCATGGCCTCCCCTCGCTCACCAAAATATGCGTTAGCACCTGGGAAGCCAGCGCATGCACAAGCAGCTCCAAGCTCGCCCCAGAGAGGCCAATGAGTGTATGTGTGGGTCCAGTTGAACAAGTGGTCTGTCTCGTGGCATAATAAGTGGCGAGACGCCGTCCACCTCCGTGGTGCCCCGACTCGACACCCGGGCAACATTGACAATGCATGACAGGCTCCGCAGTCCGGATACACCACCTGCAACACACAGAGGCTGTAGCTGCCCTAGCGGCCCAGGCCGTGTCCAACTGGAGCTCATGGACCCACACATTCACTCTTTGGCCTCTCGGGGGCAAGCTTGGAGCTGCTTCTGCACGCGCTGGCTTCTCTGTTGCAATGGCATGTAACGTGTGTGGGGATATAGGCAATGAGGGAGATGGTGCGAGCCACCTTCCGTGACGTCACTCCTGCTCGTGATGTGTGCGTCCCCCCACTACTTCCATTAGACTTGTGCCATACTACTAATTGAGGATGTGTTGCCTGCGTGATGTGTCCAGGAGGAGCGCGCCATGACATCTCACCCACCATGCTCCACTGCCATCCCGTGCCCTGGATTGCCTGTGCAGGTGGACAATGTTGGGGATACACCTGGTCGACAGGGGATGTGAGTGCCTTGGCAAGAGGCCTGGCGGCCGCACAGCAGTATCCAGCATGTCCACGGAGGGTGGGCTGACGTCTACACCTGATGCAGCATTGATCGTGTGCCCGCCTGTTGTGCACACACAAGTTCACATTCATCCCCAGACAGGTGGTCTTTACAAATTCCCAGGAGAGCAGCAATGTACTGTTCCGGAATCCTCCCAACACAGCGTGTTTCAACATTGCATGTGCGCACCTACCCGTCACACCCACCCACCTGAGCCAAGCGTAACTCCCGCTTCACATGACACATGTGTGTCATCCACAGTTGTGCTACTCTCTCAGGGCCGGACCTGCAACTGTCCCGTAGCACACACACAGCACCGATTCGTACTGGCATCCTGTTAGATTGGTAGGCACACTAACCCATCTCCTTCTGAGACAGTGGTGGCTGTGATGGATATTGTGACTGGGCACATGGCTTACTTTCAATGTGTGCATTTGGGAGGTGGTGGTGTGTGGTGTGTGATTGTGGTAGCGTTGGTGTGTATGTGTGTGTCGTGTCCATGTCGACTGCACACATATGTCACCCGGGACATGGTGGATGTTTGTTACCGTGCTGAGGTCTTTGAATATGATGTGATGGGTGTGTTGTATGTTGCACAGTATGCGGTGTGTGGGTGTGTCCTTGCAGTTCAGGCTGACTCCTACTTGTTATGGTTCAGACGTTGTGTGTGTGCAGGGTGTGTGACTGTCAAGATTGTGTCTAGTCCAATTGTGCATGTCAGAATTTCAGCAGTTCTTGCTCACTGTGCAGTGCTGCCCACCCACTCTGATGTCATGTGTGTGTTTTGTCAGGCATTGCTGTGGCATGCTTTAGCATGGCTCCCACTTTTTGTTGCTGAGTGTGTGGTCAGACTGTGTGGGTCATTGTAAACATGTGTATGACTGTGCTTTGTAGTGAGCAGGCCGTCAGTGTTGATGTGATGATCTTTCGGGCGACTTCAGAGTGTGACAAGTCCTGCTCCACGAGCTGTTGTATTTCCCTGTGGCCACTGTTGCGGCTACTCATTTGCGTTGACATCCAATGACAGTGGACTACATGGTCATCTCACGACTGCCGTGTACTTCACACACTCTCATCCACTCTCATTCGTACTTGTGAAATGAATCAGCAGAGACACATTTTTGCTTCAAGCCATGTATTGGGACTTATGTCCTCTGTGATGCAGTATAGTGGACACTACTGGCAGCGAAATGCATGTGGAGGATATACTCAGCACGATTACACATAGCATAGGGTGTAGGGGTACATGTCATTAGTTGTTGACTGTGGGATGTGTGCTTCAGAGTTACAACTGCTTAGCCGTTGCTGTGCTAATGTACATTTGCTAATTACTGTGGAGCTGCTAACTTTGACACAGACAGTATACATTTCGCCTACCAGACCGCTTGACATCATGGGCACAGTACATCTCAGTTCCATGTTACAGGTTTGCTGCTATGGTTACTCATACACACGTGCGTGGAGGTGACATCAGGGCATGGGCTTACGTGCATGCAACGGCGTCCCACTTGTTGTTGCAATGTGGTGGCTACTGGACATGACACAGTCACTGGGGTCATGTTGTTGGGGGATGCACTTGTTGTCCATGCAAAAGTCCTGGCACGGAAGTTCAGAAGGAGGTGAGGTGACAGCTCTCACATACTACAGCCGAACGATTACTGTCCACTGACCGGTGCATATGTTCATGGGCACAGGATACATATTATGGCATAGTTGTACGTGCAGTTATGTCCATGTGGTTGCCATACACAAATCCCATGCCTCTGCCTCCCCTGTTCATGCAGAGTTACTGGATGTGATGAGGTACAGAGTGCATGTCCCGAAAATATCCGATGTCATGGCAGTGTAGTTGATGGTGTGGTGTTAGTTGCAGGTTGTGTGGTATAGTTGTTGTACTGGTAACTGCTCAGTCCGTGCGGATGCCAGGCATGGGTACGGTGTGGGACATCATTGTTCAATTGGGAGTGTTGCGTCGGGGCCCGACGAATTGACAGGTTGTCAGGAATGCGATACCTTCCAGCAGGGCTTCCATGGCATTGGTGGTAAACATGGATGCCATCCAATGTAGCGGATGGTGGCTGTCAAGGTGTTGGTCGTAAGTTGTCCCTTGTAGGAGCATGATGGGACATGTTGGATGACATTCGATGAAACTGTGATCCAGAATCCGTCGTGTGGAGGCACAGTGGTACCATTCAAGTGTGGGTCCGATTGCAGCCACATACGCCATGCCCCCATAGGCTGAACAGACCCTGTCATGGACGTCCAGGGGGTTGAACAGTTGTACCAGGTCCGCCATTGGACATGCAGGGTTGGAGAGACATAAATCCACAGGATAGTGGAAAGGACACCTACGACAGTAGAAGACGGGGATGACGCAGCTGAACAATGCGATGCGGTAAGTTAGTCGGTAACTTACGTTCAGCAAGGCCAGATTTTCACATCCCAATATCTGTATCAGGTAATGTTTGTACAGCTTCATCTGTCCGGCGTAGTTGGGTAGGTGTGGTGCAAGTGCCATTTTGCTGAAGGGCGATGTGATGGTGTGCTCCGGCTGTCTGTGCAGTCTGCAGAGTGCAACCTCCGACGTTGCTGGGAATTCTGTTATGGTCGTAGGGTGGCAGGGCTTGGGTTATAGTAGCTTGTGCGAAGGACACGGGCCCTCATCCCACATGCTTCTATGAATGGTCAAAGTCAGTGGTGTCTGACTCCTTCCCGATAACTTGCATGTGAACCACATGGGGGAGTGGTATCATTTTTTTTTCCCTTCGGAATGTTCTTTCGTGTTATGCGCTATCTGCCCAGTGGACGGTTCCTCTGCATGCCTGTGTTGGGCTTTTTTTGGAATAATGACTGTGTTGTCCTGCTTGAATAGTTGAGCTGTGGTTTCGGTGTGGGTATGGAAGGCCATTCAGTGCTATCTCCTCTCCCTTGTGTGGGCGGCACGCTGCGTTTCCGCTATACGTTGGGCCTTGTGTGTGGGTGTTGTAATTGGAGCCACCTGTTGTCGGTCCCCCGGGATCTTTGATGTTACGTATTGCATGTTTTGGTATTGGGTGCAGGGTGGTATCGGTGTTTCTGTGTGGTACTGGCGTACCTTTTCCCGACGGGGTCCATATTCTGCTGGGTGATGTTGCCGCCGCTGTGTGCTTCGCCATGTTTTGCACACAGGGGTGTGTCCTAACTTGGCGTGACATCACTGACATGTTCGGGTCAGTTGTGTGACGTCAGGTTGGCAACAGTGAATTGCCGGTTGGCGACATGACTGTGGCAGGACTGTCACGTGACATGTGCGTTCTGGGTGGGGCTGGTGTGTGTGGTGTTTGGTTGTGACCCTGTGTTGTTTGTGTGCGGCGCATACATGGCGCTGCCGTTGGCCTATGCGTTGTGCGCATGTGTGGCTGCGTCGTCGCCGCTGCGCTGCGGGCCCGTGACGGGGACGTTAGTTCCTGGTCCCAGGTGGTGTGTCCCCGGTTGTTGCGAGTTGTTACAATTTGCCCGATGTGACATTTGTGGGTGCAGTGGTGGATGTGTCGCGTCCACGCAGGGGTGTCGGGGGGGGGCCATGTACAGTTTTACCGCACTTGCACTGTGTGCGGTGTTTGCGTGCCCTTGTTGTGTGTCTGCCTACCTGCGTCTCCGCGGTGCGTTGACTCCTAGGTTCTGCATCAGGTAGAGCATGGGGAGGGCCTGCAGTGCTGGATTCATGCTCGGGGGCTCCGCCTCTTTGGTATCCGTACTGTGCGGTCGGGTTTCCGCCTTGCTTTCACGTGCGGGGTCTCTTAGCCGGGGGAGCTGTTTGGTTGTGGCATCGTAATTTGTACGCCGGGCGGTACGTGATTCCGTCGGGCGGTGTGTCTCCATTGTGCCGCGCCGCTACGTGAATGGGCGCACTTTGATGGCGGGCGGCGTCGCTGGCTTACGGGCGGTGTTTGGCTGACTTTTCACATCCTAATTGGGCGGGCGTGTAGGCTGCGGCGGGCGGACGGTAACTGGTGGTTTTCCCATCCGCCAGCACGGCGGTGGTGCTTCCGCCCGCCATCCTAATGGGCCCCATAATTACCAATGGCAAATTTATTAACAATAAATTAATAATAAATACCAATAAATAATAACTAATAAATATTAATTACCAAATAATAAATATTGAACAATAAAATATTTTTAATAACAAAAAACATATTAATTATTAAAACTTAATTACCAATTAACTAATATTTAACAATTAAATGCTTTTTTATACCAATAATAATAATTATTAAACATTAATTACCAATTAATAAATACGTATTAATATATTAATTAAATGTATCAATAAATAATATTTAATAATATTTAATTACCAATTAATGATAAAACAACAATAAATTAATTTTTAGAACCAAAAAGTCTAATTTAAAAAAATTACCAATTAATAATTAATGTCCAATAAATTAATTATCAATACCCAACAATAAATTTAATAATTACTTAATTAGATTTCAATTACTTCCAACACTATTCCCCTATAAACGCACAACACACTCCAATAATAAAATAATACACTTAACATAATGATCAATTAATCAGTTAATAAAAATTAATAACCAATTAATAAAAATTAATTACCAATTATTAATTAATTAACAATAATATATTTATCAATACCAATTAATTAAAATAAATTATAACTTAATTACAATTAAATTACTTCCCACCCTATTCCCCTATAAACCCACAACCCGCTACAGAACTTAAAGGCAAAAAATAATTAAAATTAATTTATAATTCCTAAAAATTAATAATTAATTTAGTATAATTAAATTACTTCCCACCCTATTCCCCTATAAACCCACAACCCGCTACGGTACTAAAAAAAAAAATAACTTAAAAAAAACATTATTAACATATAAAAATTGTATACATATATTTTTAGACAAGTAGAACACTTAACAAAAACACATATAAGACATACATATTAAACACATAACAAAATATATAACAATAATACAAATATCGATATTAGTAACATCGATATTAGTAACATCGATATATTTGATTTCGATATTACTAACTTCGATATTACTTACATCGATATAAAAAATCGATATTACTTACCTTAGGGTCGATATTCTGTCCATCAATATTCTTAACATCGATATTCTGTCCCTTCGATATTGTCACCTCGATATTAGTGTATATCGATATTTAATTTTCGATATTTTGACTGCTCACCAGGGCAATGTGCCCACTGGTGGTACTCAAACACATTTCTAGGTGATATAGATTCGTGCAAGAAATGATGACCGTAATATTGGTAACAGTACAAAGTGTCATAGTCTGAAGTACCTTCTATCATTTCAGTGTTCGGAAATGCGGCAGTTTTCTCTAAATCAGACAACATATCATTAAAAGTTTCAGAGTCCCAATCATCACAAAATGTACTTGAGGTAATGATATCACTCAATGAAATTTTAAATGTATGAGAAATTTTTAAAAGTTCAGTAGGTCCGAATATATCAAAATCAACCTTGTACCATACTATACCGTCCGATATAGCAACTGCTGTAATGTTCACTGATGACAAGTCTCTTTGTTCACGATGACAAGATTGATGTGGTTTCAGAATCAAATTCACTTTCTCGGATTCAGGTCTTTGTTGAAGGTATCGTCCATTAATAAGCATGCTAAAAGTTATAACTAAGCCTAGCCATAAAAGAAAAAATAGTATCCCAGTAATTACCCAGAGTTCTACCCAAGGCGATACCAGGTAAGTCTTTTTGAGAAAGTTCAGAAAGTCTTTAGCTTGTTGTTTGCGTGATTTTTGGGCTGGCGTCGTTTCAGGTTCACTTGGATCCAAAGAAAATGTATAAAAGTTCATGAAGTAGCCAGAAGCAGTTCGATCAATTGTAGGAATTGTATCGGGATTTGTTGAAATCACATTTTTCTCTTGTTGAGGCATGTTGACGTAGACGTCTGTATTTCGTCTAATTGCAACTTGTGTGTTATTTTGAGTTGAATTTTGAAGATGAACTTCTGGTTCAAGGGGAACGAGTTCCATAGCATTGTGGCATAGTCCTTCATTCCATACAGGAGGCTCTTTGAATGTGATGAGTCTTTCCGTTTGAACTTCTGGATGGTAGCTAGAGGAGGGTGTCTGCTACTGTGGAGTCCACGAGGCCTACTGTTCAGTATTGGCCACATAGTGCGGTTGAAGGTCGATTGAGACAAATCTTTTCTCCTTTTTTCCGGCAAGAGGTGGCAAAAGTACAGTTCTTGTTCCTTGAACTGCTAGGACAGGTACAGGCTTTCTGTATGATGGTCCAAATTCTTTTTTGTCCACTATTTTCTTTCTGACTAGATCCCCGACCTTTGGGATCCAGACAGGTCTTGCCGTGTTTGCCTTGACTTCCCCAGTGGCGGTCTGTTTCTGGAGGACGTTACTTTGTTGTGTCCTGGATTCATTTAGATCCTGTAAAACAGCCAAACGATCATGGATATCAAATGGTTTCTCATCCGCCACTGCGCCTTCACAATCAAGATCAGGTACCCACACTGTTGTCCCAAATAGGACCTTGTAAGGAGTGACACCCCCTAGAGAGCTTCTTGGCTGGTTATTGAGAGCTCGTTGTACCCCATATATGTGATTGACCCAACTACCGCCCTTGCCTAATACCCTAGCTGTTAAAGATTGCTTTAGGTCCCGGTTTTTCCTTTCCACAACCGAATTTCCCTCAGGATGGTACGGAGAGGAGTAACGCAATGCTATGCCCATACTTTCCATGGCTTCTTTGTAAGCCTGAGAGCTAAACGCCGGGCCACGGTCAGAATGTAACATGCCAACTGCGTATGTCCCGATAAAGACTCGCAAATCTTTGATAACAGTTCGAGCGTCAGCCGAGCGCTGAGGCCAAACCCATAGGAATCTTGAGCATGAATACACTGCAACCATGATATACTTGTAAGCCCCGTCTGATTGTAAGGGGACACAGTGGTCCAGATATACACAAGCGAGAGGTATGTCTGATTTTAATAACGGTGTCTGTGCTGGGCGTGCTATGGTGGAGCCTTTCATCTGCTGGCAGATGTCACATTTCAAGACGTAGGGGTCGATTCCAATTCAGGCCGGAAATCACTCCAACCGAGCCGGACCCGGAGAGATTTCCGACTGAATCTGACTCTGGCAGTCTGACCGAACGAGTACGATGCGCACGCATGCAATTGGACTCGAGTCGGTCGGACTCCCATTGAAGTCAATGGGAGCTGGACGTACAACGCGTACGCGGGCTCCCATTGACTCAATGGGTGCGAGGCGAACAAGGGTGCCCCCTATAGCGGATACGCCTCGAAGCGACTCGCGGCGTACATGCACAGGTAGGGGGGATCCATGGGTCCCCCCTGTGTGCGACTCGCGCGGCTACGCGTACAGGGGGGTCCGAAACGGACCCCCGAAGTACGGCTCCGACAGCTTCTTCGAGCCGGATGGCGCGAGTCGGTTGGACTGCTCGAGGCGCACATCGTACTTGCCCGGTCGGGGAACGTCTCCATTGCATGGTGCGAGCCGTGTCCGTACGATCGGTCAGAGCGCCTCGGACCCGCGAACAAGTCGGTCGGCGATTTCGCGTGCGCTCGCATCGTACTCGCTCGCCCGGACACACGTACGAATCGGTCGGGAAATAGGGCTACGAATCGGATCCGGTCAAGCCGAATCCAATTCGGTGCCCTACCGGCCGAGATCGGAATCGGCCCCGTAGTCTTTAGTTTGTTTTGTCAGACCTGGCCACCAATAGCGCTGTTTCAACAATGAAATAGTCGCTGTAACGCCTGTATGCGCAGAGCCCAAACCCTCGTGTGCTGCAATAATCAAACCTTGCCTACGATCCATATTTGGTATTACTCTGTCCCCCACTCCAGGAATCTGAGCATATGGAATGTTGTTTGCATCTAACTTGTAGGAGTACTTGAGTGGAAATTTCTTCGGTACTGCTCCGCTGTTTTTGCTTGAAGCAATAACAGCCACCATAATCTCACCGTCTATCCTCGTTTTTGAATGAGTGATTGCAGCTACGGAAGCTGTGCGCACAGCCCCCTTCGCGGCTTCATCAGCCAATGAATTCCCTTCAACGTGAACGCCATCACGCTGATGACTCTGTGTATGTATCACATGAGCCCTTGGTAGTTCGTTTCTCAACTCAACTACCTGTTTCCATAGCATTTTATGCTTAATTGTGCCACCTTTTGCGTCTTTGTGCCACCTTTCGCGTTTAGTACCCAATGATGTAAATATTCATTGTATGATTGTACACAGTAAAAGGAATCACACACTATAAGTGTGGGGAATTCGTGATCCATATTCACCAGTGCTAGTATTAGTGCTTTTAATTGTGCCAACTGAGCCGTGCAGTCTCCTAGAGATTGCGTTTTAGTGCAACTTGGAGTGAATTTTCCATCCCGCATGCGCCCTTTAATGATAGCACATGCCGCGCTGTATTGTTGCTTACTCCCTATGGCCGGTTGAGCAGATCTGTCAGTGTTAATAATATATTCATACTGATCTAGAGGCAAGATTGCATTCGGCAGAGGGTATTCTTGTTCGTATTGCAGAAATGCTTGTGTTTTTAGACTTGGATCAATTCTGTATTCAACATCCGTTGCAGTAAGAGAATTAGCCCATTGTATCCATCTTGGATGTAAGGCTTTAGCATTCGGAATGCTAGTCTTTGTAACATCTTCTAAAGATGGTACCGGTGTTACGACAATTATGCGCTTTTCCTGAGCCAGTGCTCTTTCTCTTGCTACAGCGGTCTAAACTGCTGTCAGGATTTTTTCTGTTGAAGTGAAACGCATCTCTGCATTTGTGTACAGCTGCGATTTGTAAGCGATTGGTACTGTTTCGCCTTCATTGAAGGTTAAGTAGGTGTACCCACATTGACCTGCTATTACACGGATCACTAAGTTGTGTACATTTACCCGCGTCTGTAAGTGTTTTGAAGCTATCATGTCTTCTTGAAGTGAACGTAGGATGTTTGTGTGTTCCTGTGTCCATTGTCAAACTGAAAAGTCAGGTTTTATTAAGTCGTAGAAAGGTTTTACTCTTTCTGCGTAATCCAAAATGTATGTTCTGCCGAAATTTAGGAATCCCAGTATTGATTGTACATTTTTTAATCATTTTGGAGGTTGGAGCAGCGCACACTTTTCTAAAAGTTGGCTGCCAGACTTTTCCCTTCACTTGAAAGCTCATATCCCAAAAACAGGACATTGAGGTGGGCGATCTTTGATTTTTTTAAATTACATTTGTAGCCCTCAGAGGCGAAACCCATAATTATGGTGCTCACCCTGGTCAAGTGCCTCTTTAAGTCATCGTCCATCAGATAAATATCATCTACATAGGACATTGCTTCTTCATCAAAATTTTAGAGTAACTCAGTTACTCTTGCAGAAAATACCCCCGGGCTATTCTTATACCCTTGAGGGAGACGACAAAATTGTTGCTGGGACCCCAACACTGAGAATGCGGTCAAATACCTGCTTTCAGGCGCTATATTTTGGCAGAAAAATCCATTTGAGATATCAAGTGTAGTTTTGTATTTCTTCCACACAATGTTATTCATTAATGCGGCACTGTGTGCGTTTTGGACAGCGAACGTCTTAGTGCAAGTGTTTAAATGTCTGTAATCTAAAACTAGATGATATGAGTTGTCCGGTTTTGATACGGGAAACAAAGGATTGTTCATTGGTGAGGTGCATGTTTCAATCACCCCTTGGTATTCAAGTTGATCTAAGATCTCTCTGACCTGTTTTTTAGCTTCTTGCTTTATTGGATATTGTCTCTGTGCATTTGGTGAAACCTTTAACGGGATCACGTGGTGGGTTGAATCTTCATCCCATGTGGCATGATTTTTGTACAATGCTGGAGCTAGGGCAACTGCCCACTCCTGTGCATATGCATGTTTAAGATGAATGGGAACGAGGTCGGAAAATCCTGGAAAAATTACCGTTTCTCCCCTTGGGCACTCCATAACGAATGCTGGCGGCCAATCTTGTTCAGCTAATAGGATGTCATAACCAGATGATAGGTTTTTCCAAAAGAGAACTTTAACTTTCCTGGGCTTGTCCCCCTCCATTTGGAGTGTTATTTTGTTTAACTTATGTGGGACGCTCACCCTTGTATCTGGTGTTTCCACCGTGATGTAATCACTCAAGTCGGCTGTCACCAGAAATTCCATCGGGTTCTGGCGAGCTATTGTTACTTCTGCCGCGCTGTCTAGCATCGTCTGAGCCCATTCCCCGTTCAGAAGTTGTGTCCTCAGAATTCTGGGCATGTCTGATCTTTAGACCTGCAACTTTCTTCTTCTTAAACTGAGGTTTTGATTTTGGCTTTTCTTCTTTTTTGGAAGTATAGTCTTGAGCGTGCTGCTTGTCCCTGGACTTTGTACGCTCTTCTTTGTGTTCTGACCGACCTTCTCTCTCTGAGTTTTTCGTCGAGCCCTGAAAGGAACGAGAGGAATGTGTATCAGTATCCTGATACCTGCCTGGTTTCCTAATATTATCCCTATTCCTGAGGTTGTACCTCTTTTCAGAGGGCTCCTGTGGGGGAGATCTGCCTCGGGATTGAGATCTCTTTCCTTTAAATTTTTGTTATTTTTTATTATCCCACTTCTTTTTAGAAGACGCAGGTGTCTGCTTGGTAGTGTCCTTTTCAGAACTGCCCATCAGTTGTGGTTTTAAAGCTTTCCCACCTAAACTGTCTCTGCCTAATTCTGCATATGCAGTTTCAATTAATTTGGGTAGTTCGTGTTGTTGATCTATAGGGCTGAACTCCCGTAGGTGTTGGCGGATTGCCACTGAAGCTGCTTCCCCTTTAATATTAGCTAGTATTATGGCTGATACCTGGTCATAGTTACCTAGTAACTTCATCCCTAAGTTTAGGGCAGGCTCTGCTCCGTACTTGTTTTGTATTTGTCTCAGTACATCAGGTACTACTGCTAATGACGGGATACCATGAGTTCTGGTATAAATGGCAGTAAAGACTGTACCCCAAGTGGTACAATCCTCCAATTGTGGTGTTATCCCCATGGGCAAGCAGATTGTCAGCATTCTGTGTTTTTCATATGGGGTAGTATTCGGGAATACTGCCTCTAGCTGCGTTTTTTTCTGAGCTACCCAGAATGGTATTTGTTCACGTTTTGTGGGCATTTTACCCATTACCGCGTGTAATGTTTGTGGTGTGATTTTTGTTGCTGTACCCTGAGATTGAGTACCATTTGTTGCAACTGTTGCTGGTTGGACTGTGAAAGTCCTCATGACGAATTGTGTCAAGTTTCTGTAGATTTTAATTAAATCCTTGTGTTGTATGAGTAAGTCTACCTGTGGCATTGTGTCAATGTCAGGATGTGGTGTGAAACCAGTTAATATCGGCCATGTTGCCCCCTCTCCTCCGAGCGGGCCTAATCTTACTCTACTTCTTATGTAGGGTAGGGCGCCTTTAAACCAGTATATGTGTTCCTGGTACATGAGTGGAACCTCTATGTCCTCGAACGGACCATATTCCGCTGGTGCATCTCCTTCTGTATAGTAGTGAAATGTCTGTGTTCTTGCATCTGCTTCCGGGAATGTAACCCACGAATAAAATACCTCTGTTTTGTTTGATTCATGTGCCTCAATCCCGAAAACTACTATGCCACCCCTAGCTGGTAAACCATTTTCTAACAGTTTCAGGGTGATCGTTCGTCTGAATTTTGGTGCAATTTGTATTGCATTTAAATCTTTTTCTCCATCTGAGATGTGTAGATTTACTACTGGGTTATCTCCTGTCTCAGTCATTTTTGTATAGAAGAAGTTTGTTCAAGGAAACTAAGCTAAGGTGTTATGCACAATTTTAGGAACACTGTGTCCTTCAAGCTTGATTAACAAACAGCTAATAAATAGGATGTTTTCGCCTACTCAGCTGTGGCGGAGTTTGTGTCCACCCACACCAGACGTCTATGGTGTTTTGTGAGTAGGGGTCTCTGAGAATAGCACGACTGAACTACTCAGATTCTACTGTTAAATAAGTACCCAACCAACGTTGGCAATGCCATGTTATGTAGTTCCTATATATAACCTATAAAGAATCTGCGCGTTCGGATAACATGAACTGCGGGCTTGGTGGCAGACTGACTCTGAGCACCCCCACCGAAAATGTTAGCCTGTTTGCATTAGCTAACTCACAGTGCCACTAGTGTCTCCTCTTATCGGGGAGAGAATAGTTTCTGACAACCTTAGAACATGACAACCCTGATCCCTCAGAATCATGGAAACAATATACTACTTTTCGCTCATTCACTCGTTCTCATTTATTCGGTCTCAGAGTTTACACAGAAGAAACAGTTGGGCGTGTTACAATAAGAATTTATTGCACAGTTGTTCTTCTAGTGTAAAATATATGTGCTGCAACAACCGTTAGACAGTAGCAGATATATATGATTAGCAGTACAGTGAAAATAAAAGCATAGTACAGTTCTACCATCTTGCAATAATCATGAATACATACATGAATATAAAATGTGCGTACTCCTATGATGCCTATCTAGATATACCTAAGTGTACCTAGCATGTGAGTAGGTGTGAAGCCAAGAATCCCTCTAGGATTTGGTCAAACCCCATTACCTGGAGAGAGTGTGTGTGGGACCCCGTCCTGGTCTCGATTTGGACACCCTGCGAGGGATGTGTTAGACCACTGTCAGCTGCAGCGTCTGCATGCAGGAGCCTCAGCGTCTCTGGTCAGTGTGTCGGCCTGGAAGTCTCGGTTCCCTCTACCAACCCTAGCAAGATGTGCTGTATTTATACAAAAAGTATCTAGGGTTTCTTTGTCCCTTGTTTCTTGTATTAGCCATTGTTGGATTTGAGGATGACGTATGGGATGAACTGTGTACGTAGATATTATGCCGGTGGTGTAGCCCCTGCCTGGTTTCCAAGAACCCTCATGAATATTCATTCATACTGTATGAGTCCATTGATGGAGTTATAGGATGCTATTATTCAGTGAAAACCCTCCTTCTGCGCCCATGACTAGAACTAGGTAAAGGTTCAATCCTAAAGGTTCATTATTGTGTAATGTAAGGGAGATAATGTAGGTGTAGGTGTATGATATTACCTGGGCCTATATTAGGGAACCTATATGAAACATAACACAAGGGGGCATATTATCAAATCCTGGCGATAACTATCGCCAGCGCCATTTAGCGGGAGTTCTTTTATCGCCTTCTTTCCCTGATAATTATCGCCTTGTTATCGACGTATTATCAACACGTCGGTATCAGTCGATAGTGTCAGGGAATGGCGTAGAAAACTCCTGCTAACTTCTTAGCGATGGCGATAGGGAATCCGGCGATAGCGGCCCGAATCTAGCGATAAGGCCATTAGCGGCAGAAAAGTCCCTTCTACCCTCCCGGCGATAAGTCAGTGATAATATGCCCCAGAGAGTGAGTCGTGCATACAGAGGTGCTGACAGGCAGGTGATGCAGACAGATGGGCTGACAGGCAGGTGATGCATGTATTCATATATATTTGTAGGTATTCAATATAGCGTGAGCCAAGCTTCGAGGGGCATCAGGGCGCTTTACAGAGAGCATGAGGGTCTCTGCACAGAGCGGTGCTGGGTGTGGGCCTAGTGGAAACCAGACATAATTCGGACAAACTCTGCTGCTTTTCACGGAAATGTAATGTATCATTGGAGGCTTGTGGGTTTAAAGTAGTTTTTCTAGAATCACACGATTTTACGTCAAGTGTTGAAGCTGGGATTAGAACCCTGGTCAGCAGGATTCATCTTCAACAACTTGTTCATGGAGAAATGAAGAGATAAATCAATATAGAGCAATGCACCAGAGAGAGAGAGAGAGCTGGAGGGACAAGGATTGAAAGGATACAGGGACAGGCAAATGGAGAGACAGTCAGGTAGACCGTAAATAGACAGAATAGATAGAGGGCGACGTGATCCAAAGAAAGAGTGAGAGAGAGCAAGCAGGTAGAAGACAGGACCACACATAGGAACATGAAACTATTAGCAACGTGGTCGACTGGCAGAGAGAACTGACTGGATGGATGGATGGACGGACATAAGCATGTTGGATTTGTTAGCTGGCTAGGTCGGTGTATGAATGCATGGTTGAATGGTGGATGGACGGACGCTCAGATGGATGTTGGCTGGGTGGATAGTGAGTGGACGGTAGCACAGATGGATGAATGGATCAATAAGGTAGAGAGGGAAAATGATGGACGGACTGAAAGAAACTAAGAGATCGACAGGGTGAATGATGGGTGGAAAGGTGGATGAATGGGTGGGTGAACAGAGGGTCCTAGAGACAGGGAACGCAACAGGGTGGGTGGGTGCATTGATAGAAAAGTAGAGAGAAAGGCAGGTAGACCAACTGGGAGGATAGTTGGAAGCAAGGGCCAGGGGACAGAGATGAACTGGATAGATGGATGGATGGACGGACGGCTGAAATGCAGACCAACAGGATCGATAACTGGGTGGTGAACCAGGAGACAGGCAGACCGACTGGATAGATGGATGGACGGCTGAGATGCAGACCAACAGGATGGATAGCTGGGTGGATGAGCCAGGAGACTGGCAGACGAGGGCGGCCCTGCACAGGCCTGCCTCCTGTCAGTGTTATGATGCATGCTTCAGATGCACTGCCTCTCAGAGCGGCTCGCGGCAGGGCTGTGCGCTAAGCAGGGCTTTAGTGGGATGAAAAAACTTATGGAGGTGGGGGGAGGGTCTCTCAAAGGGACGTGGCAGTTGTAATTAAGGGCGTGGTTTCAAAACACAATAGCTAAAAATCTGTTCTTAGCATAGTGTGCCGCCCCACTGGTATTTTGCTGCTTCTGTCATTCCATACAGATGTATAATACAAGTAACAATACACCTACAACAAGCCAAGACTATTGGCTTTGTCAATGGTTGTTAGTTGCGTAAGATAAATAGGCTATAACTATAGATTTGTTGTATATAATATTGAAAATGCTTCCGTCCTTAAATGATGAGACTGAAAGAACTATAACGAGTCTTGTTGCCGTTACAGTAAAGGCAGTGAAAAGGGGGGGGTGCTGCAGTGTTTGAAGGGGCCATTGCGCCCAATTGGTGACTGATTTTACTACTGACTTGGGGAGCAGAGGGTTCTATTTTCCTTCTTTGAATTATTGGAGACATTCTTGCTACAACTCTGACCCCATTGGTTTACGTGGCCATGATAACAGGATTCTGAAATATTAAAGTGACAAAGTCCAAAAATGAAGACACAGAGCCAGCAAACCACAGTTAAATACTTACACTACATAGAAATATATTCATAGGTGCTCTTCTGGTCTGGTGTTATTATTTAAATGTGACCTACAGAGCTTCTTTGGGTTAACACAGAGGGTTACAGTAAATTATCCATATGTGAAGTTCCATTGGAGCAGAGGGACACCAAGGTATGAGACTCATGTGAAACTTGCAATCTTAACAAGACTGACTGCAGTGCAGCAGAGTTCTCTAGTTACAAAGAATCACTTCGGTTTCAAAAACAAATGTTAAATACATTCAGATGAAGAGGGACTGTAACCAGTAAACAAGCACTTGCAATGCCAAACGTTTAGTCCAGAGATAGTGCATATTGCAAGGGAAATCTGGGGCTCGTGGCTAAGAAGATCGGGGAGGTTCCTGTTGAGAGAGGTACTTGGGACCTTGAAATAAGAGGTCATTGTTATCTTTGCTCAGGACACACTGACCTCGGGAGGAGCTCCTGTTGCACACAACCTAGATCGGAGTGGATGCAAAGTCCTAAGGAGAAATATAGCCTTTCTGGACTTCATTCATAAGTCAATCTCTCAGCCCTCGACCCCAGCCATGGCCTACATTTTGTTCACTGCTGTAGGGTGTCCTACTGCAACCTAACCGACCTGCTATCACAACATTGTTTTGTTTCAATGTTGCAACGTTCTAGACCTCACACCATCAACAACTTATCATTAAAATGGTGCCAGCTTTGCATTACTGAGCTCTGCCTATTGTCAGAGTGGGACTGGGAGGTTACTAAGAGGATAAGAAGTTGAACAAGTATTGCCTCTGCTGTAGTTGTTTGCTGTGTGAGGGTTCCGTTACTGCTTTACATGCTGTAGTTGTTATGTGTGTTTTTCTAATCTTGCACTACTGCTGCCTATGTAGCTGTTTTGTGTGTTCTGGTAATCTTGCCCCGTTGGACCTGCGTCTGGAGCCTGGATGCCTCGCTGGACCTGTGCCTGGAACCTGGATGCCCCGCTGGACCTGCGTCTGGAGCCTGTAGTGGGATGTGGAGGAGCTGTGGAGTCGATGAGCGGAGGCGGGAGACATTGATTTTTGACGATCGCCCGTACCTGGTGGTGAAGTCTGGCAGGTTGCATGGAGACACGTTGCTGACCTGTGTGAGAAGACCGTCTTGCGACCCTTGGAGCTGTTAATGGTAGAGGCGCTCCTGCGCACCAACGTTGTGAGGTCCGCATCGCATACTACGATCCACCACTACACCGGGGTGCACGGAGGGGATTACCAACGGTGTCTGCCGTCTCCCTGCATCACAGGCTGGATGATGTTGGGCTGGCCGTACGCTGTGGAGGCTGAGGCCCCTGTGCTACAGCGAACTTGTGTGGCGTGAGCGCTGCGCCTTTACGGCTAAGGGGGCCCTGCTGCATCAACTTCATCGGGAGGTCCACCAGCGTTCTAGGCAGCGACTGCTGTACCCAGCCAAGTGAAATCACACCTGGCTGAGGCTCCTGCTGGCTGAGTCCCAGATTTGGAGAGAGTGCAGTGGATTGCGCCACGGTGTCAATGACTAGGTAAGGAGAAGGTGGGACGCATAGCGCAGGAGGGCCGGGGGTGCATCGCTCATGCCTAACACACGTAGATGACACACCTCCAGTGGCAGCTCTTCCACTATGGCGGAAGAGAGTTGCCCCACCGCCTCAAGCAGTGCAGAAGAGGAACAATCAACACATGATGATAACTCAATCAATGAATCACTCAGGGGAATTGTAAGCGCGCTACTCACCCGTGAGGGTATCAAGGCGCTGGGGGGGGGCAGAACTGTTAGCTGAAGAGCCAGGTCTTGAGGGTCTTCCTGAAGGTGTTCAGGGAGGGGGCGTGTCTGATGTCTGCCGGCAGCTTGTTCCAGGTCTTGGATGCAATGTGGGAGAAGGATCTTCCGCCTGCTCTGGCTCTGTGGATGCGCGGGGTTTCGGCCAGTGCGAGTTTGGAAGATCAGATGTCTCTTTTGGGTACGTGGAAGTTGATTCTGTCGTTGAGGTATTTGGGTCCATTGTTGTGTAGGCCTTTGTAGGCATGAGTGAGGATTTTGAAGGTGACTCTTTTCTCCACGAGGAGCCACTGGAGTGTACGTAGGTGGTGGCTGATGTGTTTGTGCCGGGGGATGCCGAGGACGAGTCTGGCGGTGGTGTTCTGTAATCTCTGGAGTTTGCGGAGTAGGGACTTGTAAATGCCGGCGTAGAGTGCGTTTCATTAGTCCAGTCTGCTGGTGATGAGTGCATGGGTGACTGTCTTCCTTGACTCCGGGGGGCTCCATTTGAAGGTCTTGCGGAGGATGCGCAGCGTGTTGAAGCAGCTGGAGGTGACGGCATAGATCTGTTGGTTCATGGTGAGGGATGAGTCGAGTACGATGCCGAGGTTTTTGGCGTGGTCCGAGGGGGCAGGTGGGCTTATGAGGGCGGCAGACACCAGTTGTTGTCCCATGCTGAAGGGGTGGTTCCAAGGACGAGGACAACTGTCTTCTCGGCGTTGAGCTACAGGCAGCTGTTGGTCATCCAGACTTCGACGTCATGCACTCCTTTCTGGAAGTGGCGGTGGTGGGCTCTTTGGTGAGTGAGAGGGTGAGCTGGGTGTCATCAGCGTAGGATACGATGTTGAGGCCATGTTGTCGGACGATGGCGGGGAGGGGGGCCATGTAGATGTTGAAGAGGGTCGGGCTCAGAGATGACCCCTGTGGGACTCCGCAGGTGATTTACGTGGGATCGGAAAGGAAGGGTGGCAGTCTGATCCTTTGGCTTAGGCGTGCCTTCTGCGCGCCAGCGGCGCAGCATCCGCCATGTAGTAGGGGAGGGGGAGGAACGCTCAGCTGGGAGGCGGCAATGGGCGAGGATAGGGGTGCGGGGCCACAGGGGCAGCAGCAGCGGGAAGCGGGAAGTGCGGGCTCCGAGAAGCCAAAAAAACAGATCAAAAGTTAAAAACAAGGGATAACTAACTGATGTAATCATGCTATGTATCCTCAGGGGGTGGGAGGGTGGGTAGGACTGCTCCAAACACAGAGCAGGGCATGGGCGGATTGGCATGCCCACTCAAGTACGCAATGACTGTTTGGTCGGCTCACTCAGGCCACCCAAAGCATTCATGCGCACTTCCCTGTCCGCAATGCAGGCTGCAATACAGCCTGCATGGAGAACATGGCCACCCCTCCGGCCCCTGGCTGCATGACTTGTCCCGTTGCCGATTACCAATCCCAACGCTGCATCGCAGCGTTGTTATTTACTCAGGGGAGGGAGCCTGGCTGCCTACTTCCTTTTCCTGGAAGCAGACGCAGGAGAGCAGGAGCTACAAATACACGGGACACAGCTTCGAGGTAAGACTTCCCTCAATAAATTATTAACAACACACGCTCACACCCACATCCCCGTGTCCACGCACCATCCAGTGTTATTTCCGGCGTTTACCACCTCACAGCTGTCAAGCCCCCCCCGCACTTCTCAATGGTGGCCGCTGTGCGCCCATGCATAGCGGGCATGCCACTCGTGTGTCAAAGGCACATACGCAGTTGCGACGCATGCCATCACCTCGCATTCCATTCCAATGCATACTAATACTAGGCACATTGCAACAGTAGAGTGGGTGTTGCATAGCGCAGAAATAAAGATCACTGTTCCCACTTCAGTGAGTGCAACCCAAAACTAACCTTTGCACCACAAACCCAACCGTGAACCCTGGAATTCCTTTTTTCAAAACACACACAAAAATCACATTTGAGACAGATGCACACCCCATTTTTCATATTTTACCCCAAAAATACACCCCATTTTTTATATTTTACCCCAACAAACACCCCATTTTTCATATTTTACCCCAATATTCACGAGAAATGAGAACTCCAAATGGATGTGGGGATCTCGCACACCCTGTAATCCAGTGAACCTGATGTAATCAAGTCGTAGGTGCTGATTGGTGAATCCGCCCTGAGTGTAAGGGATGGTTTAAATGTTTGAGTTGCGCTGCTCCCACTGGGGATGGCGTCTCCAATAGCACTCTGAGTGATTTTCAATAAAGTTCCACGTGTGTGAATAATTTCAAGTATGATTTTATTCTGGTATTTAGTTATTATCCATATTAGTTTATTCGACGTGTATATTACTTATTCCCAGGAATATTAGTCAATTCGATTTATATACATTGCCCAATGCATTTCGGGCTTGGCCCTTCATCAGGGGCTTTGATCTGTAAATAAAAAGGTAATATTCAGCACCAAGTACGGGATACATGACTCTCAGTAAAATGGTATCACCACTGTTAAATCTCATTTCATACATCGGTGGTAAAATATACATCTATAAGAGCCTTTGACGCCCATGGTTGGAGACCTGTGTTGTTTGAAAACTCTTAGTGTTAAAAGAATTATGGTGATCAAAAGATAAAGTAAGATAAACATTGTGCCGGAAAACGTAACTGGTGATAGAGTGCATGTGCTAATAGGTAAATACCGACAACATAAAGTTGAACGGAACCAATGTGCTGACAATTCATGCAATCGTAAGAAAGTTTGTGTGGCGTGAGGAGAAAAAAAGAGAAGAAAGAACCGTGAATTAAACAGTCCGTGCGGTTATAAAGAAATCAACGAAGTGTTAACAGTAATGTTAAAAGATGAATGGGCACTTACTAAGCGTAATCTTCAGCTTCAATAAGCTTTCTATGATGAAAAAATTAAGCGAAACATACTATCGGGCAGAGTCGTGTAATTAACCGGAAGGATATTATGAGTGCTCAGTTAGTTGAAATATTGCTCACCGAGTGTAAAAGATGATACATCCACGATTAGTCCTTGCGTGTAGTCGTTCGAACTTCCCGGGTGTTTCTGCGAGTGTATGGATACGAGGCATGCGTAAGTATCGTGTGAACCCGGAAGTGAATACTTTAGTAATGGTAAAAACGGACTCAAGGATGTTCGGTAATGTAATGCCAAGGTAAACAACGGACTATAATGAAATTTGTACTTGACTATAGGTAAGCAGTGAACGTTCAAATGCGTTATAGATTAAACAATAAAACATTAAAAAGAACAGTAAATGAAATACGGTGCATGGGAATAAAATGAAGTGAAATTAAAGTAAAATAGAACAAGGAGACCAAGATGTCTTGAGCATGATGTAGTTCCCAGATACGAAATGTATGTTGGGAAATGTAGTCCACTCTATGTATCAGTCAGATTGAGGGTGACCACAGTCTCACGTGCAATGTTTATAAGGACATTATAAGAAGCAACTTAAATCCAAACGTTCGTTAAGGCCCTTCGGGTTGACGGTGTTCAGTAGGTTTATCCAAAACACTTCTCTTTGTAGGAGGTATTGTGTGTTATCTCTTCCTGGGAGAGTTGGTACCTTTTCAAGTATCGTGAATTTCAGTTGACTTACGTTGTGAGACATGTTATTAAAGTGAACTGCAACTGATGATTTGGGATTCCTCAACCGAATGTTGCTTTTGTGTTCATTCAAGCGTATTTTGATTTTACGTTCTGTTTTGCCAACGTATGCTTGTCCGCATGGGCATTTTAGCATGTATACTACATTGGAATTGTCACATGTAGCCGTCACTCTCAGTTTTATAGGTGTTCCTTTTGATGGGTGAAGAATTTGATTTCCTTTGATGATTGCGTTGCAATTTCCACAGTTCATACATGGGAGAGTCCCCCTGTGTGCGTTTTTTTTGTTGTTATCCTCCATTTTTTTATTGAGTATTTCCTTAAGGTTGCGTGTGCGCAGGTAAGAAAACCTGGGTGATTGACTGAAAATCCCTTTAAAATCATCTTCAAGTGTTAGAAGTGACCAGTGCCTAAGGATGGATTTTTTGATGCTCATACTTCGGGTGGAAAATTTGGATATGAAAGTCATGCGTGGCTTTTCGTTGCTGGTGGGTTTGGGTGATAATAAGGTCTCCCTTTTCACTTCGTCAACCCTGTTACCAGCTTCCCGCAGGATATTTTCCGGGTAACCCCTTTCTCTGAATTTCTCAAGGGTGACGAATTTACTGTTCTGGTAAGCACTTTCTGTGGAAGAGATCCTTTTATTTCGTAATAACTGAGAGAATGGTAAATGTTTTTCAGGGTTGGTTGATGAAAACTCCTGTGATGTAACAAATTATTGCGATCTGTATCTTTGGTGTAAACACTGGTGTGTAGTTGTCCATCCTGAATTTTGATGTGCACGTCCAAGAAAGTAATCTCAGTTTTGTGAATGTGAGAACTAAAACCTATTCTCTCGTTAATAAGGTCTAGTTTTGCTATGGCCGAGGTTAGATCTTCTTCTGTGCCTTTCCACAGGACAAAGATGTCATCAATGTATCTCTTATATAGGATAAGATGGTCCTTCCAACGGTCTTGATTCAATATGTTGTCAAGTTCAAATTTGTGCATAAAAATATTCGCGTACGCCGGAGCGGTGCAATTTCCCATGCTGGTGCCCGAAGATTGAACAAAAAATTTATTTCGCCATTTGAAGTAACTATGAAAAAGGGTAAAATGAAGGAGTTCCATCAAGAAGATTTTTAGGTATTCATCTTTGTCTGTGTGAATTAAAAATGACTCCATGCTTCCATACCCAGGTTGTAGGGTATGGAGGTATAAAGTGATTTTACATCGATGGTACATAGAATCATTTCATCGGTGAAATTGAGATTGAGATCATTAAGAATGTTTAGAAAGTGAGTTGTGTCCTTTATGTACGTGGTCATGTTTTGAACGATGGGTTGTAAATGTCTGTCCAGGTATTTTCCCACAGGTTCGTGAATGGTGTTGATAGTAGAAACGATAGGTCTGAATGGCGGTTTGGTAGGATGCTTGTGAATCTTGGGAATCATATATATGTATGGAATGGCCGGGTTTTGTTTGATTAAATAATCCTTTTCCTTTTGAGTGATTGTACCCAGTTCCAATGCTTTATCTATGATGTTGACTAGTATCTTGGAAAATTGGTGAATGGGGTCAATTGATAGTTTCATGTAAATGACGACAACACTTACATGAAACTATCAATTGACCCCATTCACCAATTTTCCAAGATACTAGTCAACATCATAGATAAAGCATTGGAACTGGGTACAATCACTCAAAAGGAAAAGGATTATTTGATCAAACAAAACCCGGCCATTCCATACATATATATGATTCCCAAGATTCACAAACATCCTACCAAACCGCCATTCAGACCTATCGTTTCTACTATCAACACCATTCACGAACCTGTGGAAAATACCTGGACAGACATTTACAACCCATTGTTCAAAACATGACCACGTACATAAAGGACACAACTCACTTTCTAAACATTCTTAATGATCTCAATCTCAATTTCACCGATGAAATGATTCTATGTACCATCGATGTAAAATCACTTTATACCTCCATACCCCACAACCTGGGTATGGAAGCAGTGGAGTCATTTTTAATTCACACAGACAAAGATGAATACCTAAAAATCTTCTTGATGGAACTCCTTCATTTTATCCTTTTTCATAGTTACTTCAAATGGTGAAATGAATTTTTTGTTCAATCTTCGGGCACCAGCATGGGAAATTGCGCCGCTCCGGCGTACGCGAATATTTTTATGCACAAATTTGAACTTGACAACATATTGAATCAAGACCGTTGGAAGGACCATCTTATCCTATATAAGAGATACATTGATGACATCTTTGTCCTGTGGAAAGGCACAGAAGAAGATCTAACCTCGGCCATAGCAAAACTAGACCTTATTAACGAGAGAATAGGTTTTACTTCTCACATTCACAAAACTGAGATTACTTTCTTGGACGTGCACATCAAAATTCAGGATGGACAACTACACACCAGTGTTTACACCAAAGATACAGATCGCAATAATTTGTTACATCACAGGAGTTTTCATCAACCAACCCTGAAAAAACATTTACCATTCTCTCAGTTATTACGAATTAAAAGGATCTCTTCCACAGAAAGTGCTTACCAGAACAGTAAATTCGTCACCCTTGAGAAATTCAGAAAAAGGGGTTACCCGGAAAATATCCTGCGGGAAACTGGTACAGAAAGTGCTTACCAGAACAGTAAATTCATCACCCTTGAGAAATTCAGAGAAAGGGGTTACCCGGAAAATATCCTGCGGGAAGCTGGTAACAGGGTTGACGAAGTGAAAAGGGAGACCTTATTATCACCCAAACCCACCAGCAACGAAAAGCCACGCATGACTTTCATATCCAAATTTTCCACCCGAAGTATGAGCATCAAAAATCCATCCTTAGGCACTGGTCACTTCTAACACTTGAAGATGATTTTAAAGGGATTTTCAGTCAATCACCCAGGTTTGCTTACCTGCGCACACGCAACCTTAAGGAAATACTCAATAAAAAAACGGAGGATAACAACAAAAACGCACACAGGGGGACTCTCCCATGTATGAACTGTGGAAATTGCAACACAATCATCAAAGGAAATCAAATTCTTCACCCATCAAAAGGAACACCTATAAAACTGAGAGTGACGGCTACATGTGACAGTTCCAATGTAGTATACATGCTAAAATGCCCATGCGGACAAGCATACGTTGGCAAAACAGAACGTAAAATCAAAATACGCTTGAATGAACACAAAAGCAACATTCGGTTGAGGAATCCCAAATCATCAGTTGCAGTTCACTTTAATAACATGTCTCACAACGTAAGTCAACTGAAATTCACGATACTTGAAAAGGTACCAACTCTCCCAGGAAGAGATAACACACAATACCTCCTACAAAGAGAAGTGTTTTGGATAAACCTACTGAACACCGTCAACCCGAAGGGCCTTAACGAACGTTTGGATTTAAGTTGCTTCTTATAATGTCCTTATAAACATTGCACGTGAGACTGTGGTCACCCTCAATCTGACTGATACATAGAGTGGACTACATTTCCCAACATACATTTCGTATCTGGGAACTACATCATGCTCAAGACATCTTGGTCTACTTGTTCTATTTTACTTTAATTTCACTTCATTTTATTCCCATGCACCGTATTTCATTTACTGTTCTTTTTAATGTTTTATTGTTTAATCTATAACGCATTTGAACGTTCACTGCTTACCTATAGTCCGTTGTTTACCTTGGCATTACATTACCGAACATCCTTGAGTCCGTTTTTTACCATTACTAAAGTATTCACTTCCGGGTTCACACGATACTTACGCATGCCTCGTATCCATACACTCGCAGAAACACCCGGGAAGTTCGAACGACTACACGCAAGGACTAATCGTGGATGTATCATCTTTTACACTCGGTGAGCAATATTTCAACTAACTGAGCACTCATAATATCCTTCCGGTTAATTACACAACTCTGACCGATAGTATGTTTCGCTTCATTTTTTCATCATAGAAAGCTTATTGAAGCTGAAGATTACGCTTAGTAAGTGCCCATTCATCTTTTAACATTACTGTTAACACTTCGTTGATTTCTTTATAACCGCACGGACTGTTTAATTCACGGTTCTTTCTTCTCTTTTTTCTCCTCACGCCACACAAACTGTCTTACGATTGCATGAATTGTCAGCACATTGGTTCCGTTCAACTTTATGTTGTCGGTATTTACCTATTAGCACATGCACTCTATCACCAGTTACGTTTTCCGGCACGATGTTTATCTTACTTTATCTTTTGATCACCATCATTCTTTTAACACTAAGAGTTTTCAAACAACACAGGTCTCCAACCATGGGCGTCAAAGGCTCTTATAGATGTATATTTTACCACCCACGTATGAAATGAGATTTAACAGTGGTGATACCATTTTACTGAGAGTCATGTATCCCGTACTTGGTGCTGAATATTACCTTTTTATTTACAGATCAAAGCCCCTGATGAAGGGCCAAGCCCGAAATGCATTGGGCAATGTATATAAATCGAATTGACTAATATTACTGGGAATAAGTAATATACACGTCGAATAAACTGATATGGATAATAACTAAATACCAGAATAAAATCATACTTGAAATTATTCACACACGTGGAACTTTATTGAAAATCACTCAGAGTGCTATTGGAGACGCCATCCCCAGTGGGAGCAGCGCAACTCAAACACCCCAGTATTCACCCCATTTTTCATATTTTACCCCAAAAAACACCCCATTTTTCATATTTTACCCCAAAAAACAACCTATTTTTCATATTGTACCGCAAAAAGACATACATTTACAAATTTTACCCCAAAACCCATGCACACCTGAGAAACTTTAAATTACCCCATTATTGACCTCACCATGCGTTGTGATAAAATGCGATGTTAAGGCACCCGCGTTGTCGGAGTTGCGTTGTTAACGATGTACTGCCTGCATTGTAGTGGTCGTCTCCCATGCAAAAAGCAACCCATAGGCTACGCTGTTTGCTTCTGTCTGCCCCTGGACTGCGCTCATCACCAAGGAGCATCCCTCTTGGACACTCAACCGCTACGATGCCAGCACCCTCCTCGCCATCAACCCTGGATGCCACCTCGCCTGCCAGGACCAACCTCTGCTCCATGCCAGACATCGCCTTCGCTATCACTGACGGCTGCAGTATCACCCACAAGGAGCACCCCGACCGTCAAGGAGGAGGCATTGCCGTCACCTACAGAGGCACACTCCGACTGACAATGCACTCTAATGTGCCAAGGGTGACCATGGACCACGTCAACTCCTAGATCCGGAACAAGCCCAAGAACATCCTCTGTGGCACCCTCATGTGCAGGCCCCCCCCAGGCCATGGCCCCCCATTCTCCAATGCCATTGTAGACCTCATTGCACCCCAGGGTCTCCCATCCACCTATGACATCCAACTCGGTGAACTCAAGTTCCACCTGGACAACCCCAGTGACCAGAGCACCACCCCCTCCTGGGGAGGGTCACCGACATCAACGGCAAGCAGGAAGTCACCTCAACAGGCCACATAGCAGTACACACGGTCGTGCACGTCACCTCCGCCAGCGGGTACTTCAACTACAGCCACAACACCGGACTCTCCTGGACCGACCATCATTGGTAACATCGGGTCTTCACCTTGCCGATCGGACGCCACCGCCATCATCGCACCCCCTCGCAGCTGGATCAAGGCCAGCGAAGAACATCTCGTCAACTCCCTCCGCACCAACACTCCACCAATGCTTCCAAACGATGACACCGCAGCACGCAACCACCACCGATGGATCTCCAACAGCGCCGACATTCGGGCACCCCTCATGAACAGCACTGCGTCAGTACCTTCCACCTGCCTGTTGGCAGGCGTGAGGGTGAGGCAGTGCCACAGGGATAGGCTGGCCCCATGCATTGCTGGAGTTGCGTCATGGTTGTGACACAACTGCAGCAATGCGTGACTTTAGCGCAGGCAGATACGTCAGGATTCCTAACGTATCTGTCATTACTTGCGTCATGGAGCGCTGTCCAGTGATTACAGCGCATCCATGCTGTCGCAAGAAGGGCGTAGTGAGAAGTGTTGCAACGCTGTCTTGTCGGAGCGCAGCAACACTTTTCATGACTGGGGCACAGGTATGCGCACTATCTTATTGATTGTGCGCATTCCTGCACTGTAGTTTTGTCGCAGGGCAGCGCTGCAACATTGCTTGCAGCGCTGGCCAGCTCCAAAACCTGCAGAGATATGGGCCCAAGTTCTATCACCATTTTTAAGACCAGCTATTTTCTGGTCTTAAGTAACTGGCTCTAACTGCAGTTAGAGCCAGTTTATTGGCTCTTCAGAATTTCAAGGAGCCCCTTGATAATATGGTGTAGTGGTGTTTGCATGCCTTTTTGCACGGGAACACCTACTTTGCATGTAATTAGCAATAAATATCGCTAACATGCTTTGAGATGCAAAAAGGGGCCGCTATCGCCAACAAAAAACGCGCTAAGGCCCGTTTGCTACAGCTTGCTAATAGTGAGATAAAATTATCGCCGCTTTAGTGGCAAAAAAGTGCCGCTAAAGCGGCGATAGGCCCTTGATAATATGCCCCAAGGACTGTAGTGGCACTACTTCGCAGGGCATGACTCACAGTTGCAGAGTCCAGGTGCTGGTTACAAGAGATCAGAGGACACAGCCTATTCAAGTGTAAATGAGGCTGTGCCTGCCCTCTGCCCTCAGCCCTCAGCCCTCCCATTGTGCCAGTGATGTCCCTTACAGACACACCTATGCTTTCCATTATGTGCGGCTGTCTAGGAGGAATACACAAAGTTCAACTGCCAAATGGCTAAGGCAGGAAAATGCCAACTTAGACTTGATTCGGGCAGTGGGAACAGATGGTTATGGACACATCGTCTTCTGAAGAATTACGAGGACGTTTGAAGCTCTTTTGGTGCATTTTTGCTATCACCCCACGATAGACAGGAATCCAAATGATGGTGATCCTAAGTCACGGATTACCTGAATAAGAAATATTGAGAGGTACATTCTTCCTATCATCCCCTGATAAACAGAAAATCAAGGGGTTGTGATCCCGAGTCAGGGATCACTAAATAAGTTATCCTCAGATGAGGCCCTACAGGAAAGTTGACCTATTTTGGATTCCCATATAGTACCAATGTAGGATTTTCTGAATCATGTATGATCCCTCCACCACATTTAGTAATCACAAGTCCCATACGCAGGCTACTTTGAAATATATTCATAGTCCTGAAGAAGACCCTGGTAGAAGTTTATCACTTACACTCTTTGAATAGGGGTCGAAATGTTGACGTACATATCAGCCATTTTGTGTATTGTAACTGTTAAATGTTTGGATTATGTTGATTGTGAATGATATGGCACTTATTTTTGTATGTAATGGTATATGTTGTTGACCTGTCTTGTACTTTTACATATTGGTATATGTAGTGTGCTACACGATACATGACTGTTAATATATCGATCACTTTTTGAGACTACGACATCAGTCTTATTGTTTTTTATGTCTGTATGGTACTCAATGTTGACTGTATACCATTGATTGGTTTTCCTATTGGTCAGGCAAAGAAAAAGTTTTTGAGCAATTCTTCCTTGCTCGATAGAACCAACCATTAGCATATACTGAACTTTCTAAAGGTGGCATTTTCAACATTTTATTAAAAAATCCGACTTCACCCTTAGACACCAAAAATGAACTGTTCACTTGCTCCTATTTGAAAGTTACAGATTAGAATATATAAGAAGGTAATTCCAATGTCATCCTACGGGAAAGGAAGGCCTTGTTATACTGAAAAACAATTGTGAGAGTTTTTCACTTTCAGGACATGTAACACTTAAAAGTACATGTCCTATGTTTTAATATATTGCACCCTGCCTCTGGGCTGTTTATGGCCTAGAGGTGACTTACAGGTATTAAAAAGAAAGGATTGGGCCTTGCAAAAGGTTTATTTTGCCAGGTCAAAATGGCAGGTTAAAACTGCGCAAACAGGCTGCAATGACAGGCCTGATATATGTTTAAAGGGCTACTTAAGTGCATGGCACAATCAGTGCTGCAGGCCCACAAGTACTCTTTAATTTATATGTCCTGGGGACATGTAGTTTCACTTTACTAGGAAGTTATAAGTAAATTAAATATGCCAGTTGGGGATAAGCCAATCTTACCATGTTTTAAGTAGTGAACACATGCACTTTAGCACTGGTTAACAGTGGTAAAGTGCACAGAGTCCTAAGACCAATAAAAACTAGATCAGAAAAATATAGAGGATTAAAGCAAAGAGTTTGGGGAAAAACCACCCTAACGCTGAGTGGTCTAACAGCAATGCTAGCCTTCTTTGCAAAAACGCCATTGCTCTGGCTCACCCAGGAACAACATCAAGACATAGGCCTCCCTATCACTTTAGCTGAAATTCAAAAATCTAATAAATCATTGACCAACTAGAAAACTCCAGGTCTGGACGAACTCCCGCTGGAGTACTACCATACTGTTTTGGCTCCTTTATCCCTGGGGCTGGCGCAGATATATGCATCGGCACTGGAGAACAGCCTCCCACAAGTGTCTCTGAGAGAAAACCTGCTCATTTCTATCCCAAAGCCAAGCAAAAAAAAACTAAGATCTATCTTCATAGAGGACATTGACAATCCTAAACACAAACTTTAAAATCTTATTTAGGGTATTATCTGACTCTCTATTGCCACTCATTCAGTGGCTAGTTCAAAATGGCTTTTTGCCCAACAGGAACACCTGGCTCAGTATTCAACAGCCCTTTCTGATCATGGAGGCTAGCCCGAGCCTCTGGACCCACAAAGCTTGCATGGTCTTTGACCTCTAAAAAGCATTAGAGTCTTTTAGCTGGCCATATCTCTTTCAGTTGCTAGAATCTTGTGGTCTGGGCAGGAGTTTTATTGTAATGGTGCATCTGTTCTATACAGCACTGTCAGCGCAGGTCTGGATTGTTCGGCTTGTGTCGGAGGGGAATGGAATTCACAAGGCACCAATCAGGGTTGCGCGCTATCCCCCCTCGCATTCGCACTGTCGATGGAGCCATTAGCTATCCACTTACTGCAAAGTGCAGCTGACTGGCATAAACTGCTTGGAGACAGGACTCATTCATTCGCTCTATATGCGGATGCCATCTTGCTCTACATTTGCGATGTGGCCGCTTATCACACCGAAATCGCTAACATCCTCAACACGTTTGCAGACGTTTCTGGGCTCATTCTTAATAGGCCGAAATCTTGTCTCTTCCCCAAATGGGGAGGAGCAGAGGCCATGAATTTGACATCGGCAACAGGACATTCTTGTAGCAACCCAGCATGTTCCGCTACCTCTAAGTTTGCATATACCATCATGAAAATGACTTGCTGGATGTAAACCTAACCTGCACTGTTACTGCAATCTGTGGCCAGATTACCTTCTGGAACACCCTCCCACTTTCCATCATGGGCACGATAACTCATGGAGATTCTTCCACGCCTCTTATATTACTTTGCTAAACTCCCCCTTAAACTACTGGCTTCATTTTTCCATGCCCTAGACTTAGGGGAACTAATTTGGCCCAATGGTAGACACAGAGCAGCATCCAGGATCCCGTGGCAGTTGTGCAGTTGTGCAGTTGTTAGGAGCAACAATATGCTGCCAGTGCCGCTTCTGCACCACCGAGCATATGAGTTGGCTTTCCAACATCCCTTTTATGGCAATGAGCCTGCCATGAAAAGGGTGGCAGAGAGGTACCTAAGGGCGTCTTAACAGGACTCCCTGCCACTCCTGGGCTTGGGGGTGCATGCAGGAAGGCACATGTTGTGCCCTACCTGGATTTGCACCCGCAGTTCTTGCACGGTGTGGCATGCATGCCACACCATGCAGGAACATGCAGTCTGCGCTCTCACAGTGGCGGTCTGCATGTTAGGCTCTCCCATGAGCCTAGCATTCCACTGCTGTCAGATCACAGCTGCACTGCCCGCCTGCCATGGATTACAATTGTAATTCGGCGGGTGGGCGCACAGCGGCCTTGGCCCTCCTCCAGCAGTCGGCGCGGTGGCGGCGCCGCTGGAAGATTTCCAGTCGTAATAAGGCCCTTAGTGCTTAATTCCAAAACAATATTCATAACTTCATGGAACAGATCATCCTCCCAGCTCTCCAAAAGTGCAAAATCACTTGCATTCACCATTAATAGTGACCGCTGCTGCAAAACCCACATCGCTAAAACACACTAAATAATCTTAGTACCTAATAGTACTTCTGCATAGAGTACAACCATGCTTTTCAATGTTGCACTTCTCGACCTCTTTCCCAGCAGTTGTCCTTTGCCACCTAAATGCCTCAATGGTGACAAAGTGTCCTTCACTCTGCTGCTGGATTCATGACAGGGTTAAAGAGAATACCCACATCACTCTTGACCTTATAGATCTGCACTGATCTCCAGTGAAGACTTGCATCATCATCATCCTCTAAACATACATGAACACACATTTGAACCTCACTGATATTTTTGTAATCACGGTTCCACACTAATACTGTGTTAAAGAATAAGGACTGACCGCTGCTATTCTGATGGGCTCAGGGACGTGCAGAAGACAGACAGTAATCCCTGCCGTGGGGAATACAATGCCCGTTTCCCTCTGCCTTTTTATGGCGGTCCAACCACCATGAAATGGCAGATGAAAATGGACTTTGGCGGCCCATAGCAGGGCCCCCGCCCCCCTGGGCCTCCTCTATCGGGCCTGGGGGGCTCATGTGGTGCCCCCCACACATCCATGCGCAGTGTGTCAGGCACCACGCAGTCCCTTGCACAAGGGGCATGGATATGTAAAATATGCCTTTTTCAATTGCAGCTTATGCTGCAGCCCTTTTTCAGGCCGTGGCACAAGTTGCAATTGGAAAAGGCATAATTCCAACCGCAATGCTGGGGCAGTTCCACTTGCACTGTGATGTCGGTTGCAGTTTGAAGGTTCTTCAACAACCCAAGGTACCGAGACCCAATATCTTAGCTGCACCATACATTGGTTTTTCATTGTGTACTGGGTATAGACCAATTCATATGGTGATATATGTAGAGTGAAAAATGGGTATCAAGGAAACCTATGTATTTCTGAAATGGGCACAAGGTAGAGCGTTTAGGATCAGTGGTTATTTGTACATCTTTGAATAATATGTGGGTACCAGTACTAGCATATGATTTAGAGGGTATTTTCAAAATGTCTTCTTTCGTACACACTGGCTTACATTTGGAAGGCCCAAATGCATAAAAATCCAATTGAAAATAACAAATGTTCTTCTATTCTATGCTCCCATAGGTTTGACAATACAAATGGTACCATACTTGTGTGGGCAGGTCTAGTGCCTGCAACAGGAAATGGTCCAAAACACACCATGGACGCACCACATTTTTCTACTGACCCTTTTTTTGCAAAGTGGGTAGCTGCGCATTTTGGGCCCTAGTTCCACCAGCACCTGGGGACACCTAGCAAAATTGCACATTTTTTAAAACTAGACACCTGGAGAAATCCAGGGTGTGGTGACTAGCATGACTCTCACCAACTTTTTGTACCCAGAATCCCTTGAAAGCCTCAAACTTTGACTACAAATGCCACATCTTTCTCACATTTCTATGTTTGAAAGTTCTGAAATCTGTGGGGAGCCACAAGCTTCCATCCACCTAGCATTCCCCCAAGCCTCTCAATAAAAATGGTACCTCACTTGTGTGGGTATGCATAGTGTCCACAACAGGAAACTGTGCAAAATGCAAATGATACATTACTTTTTTCCATTCAAAACTGACCCTTTCTTTGCAAAGTGGGCATCTGTGGATTTGAAGCCCCAACTCATCCAGCACCTAGGGAAACCTAGCAAATCTGCACATTTCTTAAAACTAGACACCTGAGGGAAATCAGGGTGGGGCTACTTTCATGGCTCTCATCAGTCTTTTTACCTAGATTCCCTTGCAAACATCAGACTGTGACTAAAAAAATCACATTTCCTCACATTTCTGTGATGGGAAGTTTTGGAATCTGCAGGAAGCCACAAACTTCCTTCTACACAGCATTCCCCCAAGTCTCCCGATAAAAATGGTACCTCATTTGTATGGGAAGGCCTGGTGCCCGTGACAGGAAAAGGCTAAAAATTACATCACATTTTTCCACTCAAAACTGACCCTTTCTTTGCAAAATGGATAGCTGTGAATTTTGGGCCCTTGCTCAGCTGGCACCGAGGGAAACCTAGCAGACATGCACATTTGTGAAAATTAGACCCCTTGGGTGGGGTGACTTGCGTGACTCTCACCAGAGTTTTTTCCCAGGATCCTTTGCAAACTTTGACTTAAAAACACATTTTCCTCACATTTCTTTAATGGAAAGTTCTAGAATCTGTGGAGAACCAAAAATGTTGTTCCACCTATCATTCCACCAATTCTCCCAATACAAATGGCACCTCACTTGTGTGGGTAGGCCTAGTCCCCGTGTCAGGCCTGGCCCAAAATGCAACATGGATACATCACATTTTTCCACTCAAAACTGACCCTTTCTTTGCAAAGAGGGTAGCTGTGGATTTTAGGCCCTAGCTCACCCAGCATCTATGGATACCTAGCAAACTTGCACATTTTTGAAAACTAGGCGCAAGGGAGAATCCAGTGTTAGGTTGATTTGCGCTGCTCTCACCAGGTTTCTTTTTTACCCAGAATTCCTTGCAAACCTCAAATTTTGACTAAGAAATCACATTTTCCTCACATTCCTGTAATGGAAAGATCTGGAATCTGAGGGGAGATGCAAACTTCCATCCAACCGGCATTCCCTGAGGTCTCCCAATAAAAATGGTAGCTCTTTTGTGTGGGTAGGTATAGAGCCCGCAACAGGAAACAGCCCTAAACAAAACATGGACAAATCAAATTTTTCTACTCAAACTGACAATTTTTTTGCAAAGTGGGTAGCTGTGGATTTTGGGTCCTAACTCAGCTGGCATCTAGGGAAACCTAAAAAACGTGCACTTTTTTGAAAGCTAAACACCTGGGGAAGTTCAGAGTGGGGTGACTTGTGTGACTCTCACTATGTAATTTTACCCAGATGGGCTTGCAAACGTTAAACTTTGGTAAAGAAATTCACATTTTCGTTACATTTCTGTGAATTTTCACCTGTCCCCCAATAAGAATGGTACCCCACTTGTGTAGGTGGTCCACAAGACTATGACACAAAAAGTCCCCAAAGCGCTACTCTGAGAGATAAGCAATCAGGGTAGTTGTTGTATTTCGGGCTGTGCTGTAGTGCCACCCATGAAAACTGATGAACCACAGACATTTTTGAAACTAGACAACCAGGGCATTCCAGGGTGGAGTGCTTTGCATGTTTCCCATGAGATGTTCTGGCCCACCATGCCCTGCAAACCTCAAACTCTGTCTTAAATCACACATTTTCCCTACATTTCTGTGATGGAAACTTCTGGAATCCACAAGAATACACATAAATCCTACTACCCAGTGTTACCCCGCTTGTGCTGATAAAAACACTGCGCCACTTGTGTGGCTGGGACTAGAGCCCTCAACAAGAACGGATCAAATCGAGGTCAATGATCAAGCAAGAGCATCCATTGACCATGATTTTATCGCTCCCTATGCAGGGATATACTGGTCAGAGGTATAATTGGAAAGGGGAGATTCTCCCCTTTTCAGTGATACCTCTTCCACCCCAATCAGTGTTCAAGGGACTGAGATATGCCCCCAAGCACTGATGCACTGCGTGCTGATCGTCATTACACTAAAGAAAAAAAAGACTCAGGTTGCTCGGGATGCTCTTACCAAGCAGCCTGAGGCTAAAAAATAATAAAGGAATCCCTCTGATGCTCTGGCACTGGTAAGGAAGTCCAGGTGTCGGCCATTGGCCATCACCCACGCTCAAGGGGTTAATTTCCAAACCTCATTCACGTCCCTTTAGGATCAACTCCTGTTTAACCAGTTCCCCTTAGATTCAGTTGTGCTTCTTTGGTTCCATAATAGAGGTGAAGCAAAACCATTTGCCATTTTCTGGATCTCAGAAGCTCTGGTTCACAGTCTTTAGACAAAATATTGAATAAAAAATATTGTGATACAAAAATATTGTGTCAAGCATATCAGGATGTCAAAGATATCGTGGACATGAATATCGAAGGTAACACCATAGTTTTAAGTGTTGGATTTAATATTGTTTTAAATAATATTGTTTCAGAAAATATTGTGGTATATAATATCGTTTGTGTTATTTTATATTGATTTTATTTTGGCATGTTTGATTTTATGTGTTTAGTATTTTTTTGTTTGTTTAGTAAGATAATTGATTATTTATTAAATTTTTGAAACTTTTATTTTTAGTTGAATTAATGTGTAAAAATAATGTATATATCATTTTCTTTTTGTAACGGGATGTTGGGTTTTAGGGCATAAAGGTGGGGAGATTTGTAAAAAGTTAATATTTTTTATTTAAATGCAATGTTTACTTTTTAATGACATGCAAATCAATATTGAAAATGTATACATTTATTTCGTTAAATTAATCATGTTTTTTATAAATAATATTTCATAATAATTTTTATTGCATTGACAAATTATATAAAAGTAAAAACATTTTAATTGTAAATATTAAAATATGTATTTTAGTTATAGAAATATTTGAAAAAATTAATGCTTTTAATTTAAATTTAAATATAATTCATTTTGTAAATTACGTTTTAATACACATTTTTAATTTAAATATTTGTAAATATAATTTTTATGGGATTTGTTTAAATATTTGTATGCTTTTTTAAATGTTGAAAATTAAAATGTCTTTGTTTTTTTTGTCCTCGTTTGTGCAACAAGTAGATAGGAAGAAACGTGGATTCCCTCTTTTAAAACGTTAACAACCAGGTACTTACCCCAACTCTAGGTTAGAGTAGCGGCGATCCTGTCTTCCCATGAGGACCCATCCTTTTATCTCCAAATCAAATGGGAAGTTTACTCGTGGAGCCTCCACAGCACATCTCCCAGATTATGCTTTATTGCTATAGTATATAATCATTGGACTTCCCTTCCTACCAAAGTCCCTCTAAATACCTATTCCTTATTCCTATTCCGGTCCCATATGTCCCAAAATTGTGTTCTCTTATTTTGTTCTCTACTATGGTCCAACTTATTGACCCTTTGCACCAATGCTAGCCACTCGTGCATCGCTGGAGGACTATTAAGTATCCATTTTATACATATCTCCTGCCTAGCAAGGAAAACTGATATAAATAGTAGTCTTTTTGCGGATTATTTAAAAAAAGTGATACAACATTATTACTTACAACCCCAAAAATAACTAGGCCTGCGCTTACCTCTATATCTTGCCCCAACACTTCATTTAGGACCTTACCCACATTGGACCAAAACAGCTGAAGTTGAGGACACTGCCAAAATATAGGGATGTCATTTGTTGTTACTTCTCCACATCTCGGACATCTCTCCACCTCTCACTTGTTCATCTTTGTTAACTTTTCCGGGGTCCAATATACTCTTTGTAGAGTGAACAAATGGTTTTTCCTGAGAAGTGCATATTTTGTTGTGTACCATAATGCTAACATAGATACTTGCCATAAGTAGTGTACATCCCGTGTTGGTAGGTTTCTTCCCCAAAGCTCTAATGGGAGTGTAAAGTCTTCTTCAGCTTGAATCATAATCCAATACCACTTGGCTACTTCTTTCTTACATACTGGGCCTCCTTGTAGTTCTTTCTCTAACTCCATATGTCCCACATAGTCTTTCTCTAACTCTTTTGCCCAACTTGTCAACTGATAGTATTTTAATCTAGATAACTTTCCCCCAGTGCATATTGACAGGGATTCCCAACCTATCATAGATCTTCCTTCTATCAACTACCCCACTTTGTTATTTCTGTGTCTTTCATAGGAATTGCTAGCTTGTCTCTCAAGCACTCTGGGGTTCCTGGGGATTCCCAAATTGGGGCATACGTCCTATAGTATGGAATCCTTAGTGTTCTCCTAATTTGATATGAGAGTCTGCAAGCTGATAATAGTGTCTTCAGCTTAACTTTTTAAAAGTATTTAGGATGACCAAACTTGTAGAAAAAGAAACTTCCTATTAGTATTGCTTGTTGATTTAGTGCATAGAAGGAATGTTCCTCAAGCAACAACCTTATATTTTTGAATTGAAATGCCCAATAGTATTCTAAGAGTTCCGGACTAGCAATCCCTCCATGTTCTTCTTTTCTTCGCAACTTTTTCCAGGCTATTCTTGTTCCCCTAGCAGCCCCAATAAAACTATTTAGTTCCCCTTGTAGTTTTCTAATCCATACTGATTTAAAGTCAAGTGGTATGGTATTAAAGATGTAGGTGAATTTTGGTATTATTGACATCGTTATCACGTTGGATTTCCCCATAAATGATAATGGTAAACCACTCCATACTCTTAATAGCTTCTTCATCTCCTTCATCTTCATGTTAAAATTCACTTGAGCTGTTTCATCAATATTTTTCAATGCCGCTACTCCTAGGTATTTTAACCTGCCTTTTGATAGGGGGTTAGAGTTCAGGGAGTTCCCGCCATAATTTCAGTTTTTTGATGATTAATTTGATATACTGATACTGCCCCAAATTATCTAAGATGTTAGTTATTTTTGGTAGTGACATTATTAGATTGCTTGTAAAAATCATTAAATCGTCTGCATATAATGCCACTTTTTTCTGCCACCCCTGAAACTGGAAGGGAATAACTTCTTGAGTAACTCTAACTGCATTGGCTAAGGGCTCAATGTATAGATTAAAAAGTAACAGCGAGAGTGAACATCCTTGACGAGTACCTCTTTTAATGTATATCTCCCTTGTAAGGTTGCCATTTACCAATATCTTTGCCTTTGGGTTTTTATATATAGAGGTCACCCCATCTGAGAATTTTTCTCCTAATCTATATTGGTTAATAACTTTATGCAAAAAAAGCCAGTTGACCCAATCAAAGGCTTTAGCTGCATCGAGGTTGAGGATTGAGAGGGGAATTTTTTCTTGGGTGGCTACATCTATTGCCCCAATCAGTTCATGGGTCAATTCGTACAGCTGTCTTCCCGTAATAAATCCTTTCTGGTCCTCTTGCACCAATTGGCCTATCACCTTTCCTAGTCTTGTGACCAATATCTGGGTGTATATTTTATGATCACATTTTAATAGCGATATGGGTCTATACGATTCACAGCACATCAGGTCCTTCGCTAGTTTCAGTATTACACTGATGGTAGCCTCATTCCAAGATTTTGCCAAGACTTGTCCCTCTAAGAAAATTGTATTTAACAGGCTCACTAATATAGCGGCCAGCACTTCCATTAGGGTCATGTATAGCTCATTTGGGAGTGCATCAGGGCCGGCTGCTTTCCCTTTCTTTAATTACTTCATTGCATCCATCACTTCTTCTTAATTTCAGAATTAAGGTCCTCTCTATATTCATTTTACAAAGTTGGAGTATCTAATTCGTTCAGATAAGAATTAATTTGTTATCTGATACCTCTAGGTCTTCTGTATATAGATTTTGAAAGAAGGCAGTGAAGGCTTCCTCGATCTCCTAAGTATCTACAGCAATGCTGAGTTGCCCCTCCCTTCCGATAGCTCAGATCTTGTTTATATTTCATTCAGTTTTCAGCTTCCAAGCCATAGTTTTCCACTATCTTCCCCATATTCATAATGTGATAACTTACTAGCTTTCCATTTATTTCTAACTCTGGTTTCTAAGATATTTATCAGATCATTCTTCTTTTCTTCAATTTCTTCTTCTATTATCTCTTGTTTTTGTGAAGATTCATCACCCTCCAGTTCCTTATATAGCTCTTGGATTTCAGCCTCTAATTGGTTGATTTTATTCCTGGCATTGTTATTCCTGGAGGCGGCCAACCCAATAAGAGCCCTCCTAATTACTGCCTTATACGCATCCCAAACTATCTGGATAGAGATTCCATTATTATTGATTAAGAAATATTCCTCTGTTACTAGCTTCAACTTGTCCACGACCTGCTGATCTAGAAGGAGAGTACGGTCTAAAGTCCATCTGGAAATTGCCTGAGACTTCCCTACTTGTATTGTCATGGAAACTGCTGACTGATCGGATAGGAGGCCAGGTATATGTTCCACTATTTTAACATTTTTACTTAAACCTTCATCTACCAGGAAAAAGTCTATTCTAGAGGCATGGCTGTAATTTTTGTTTTTGTAGGTGAATTTGTTTCCTTTAAGTCCTCGATATATCTTTTCCACCACGCCCTTATTTTTGGTACATTGGAAATTTTACCAGGAGGAATCCTATCTTCTTTAAGATCTATAAGCAAGTTGAAATCCTCCCACAATCATAGGAGCTGGGGTTTCTCTCAGTTGACTATATAGGGCCTGAAGTGGTACGGGGTCATCTAAATTTGGACCATAGAAGCCCGATAAAGTCAACATTTTACTTAGCATTTTCATCTTAACTATAACCCATCTTCCCTTTGGGTCTCTAATGGCCTCCACTATTAATGCCTTCGCTGTTTTTTTAAAATAAAATGGCCACACCTTTAACCCAGCCGGTCTGATTGGTACAGATATAACTATCAACCCATTTTTGGGTTTTCATGATTTTATCCCACTCTGCTCTCAGTAAATGTGTTTCTTGAAGAATGATTTCACTGTTCACTACTTTTATATATTCCAAAATGTTTTGTCTCCTTTTTTTAACTCTAAGGCCGTTCACGTTCCATGACATTATATTAATTGTCATGTAATTAGCCATACTCCTTACTCTCAATCAGTGTGCGGTCTGACCTAACTTTCTTACATTGTACCCTAGGACCCAGTTCTTCTTGACAATTTGCACAACGTACACATTTGTTTTTCTATTTTTCCCCATATGCTCCCACACCTAGTGAAAAAATTAGTATAACATTCAGTGAAACACCCCTTTTCGCTCCTACCCACCCTTGGAAAACCCTCCCTGTTTTCATTGGGCAAATCATATATTGCCCTTTTCGAGAACCTTTCTCTCTAGGCGTTTATACATCTGTTTTCCCCCATATATCCTTTTTTACTTCTGTTGGACTTTGATTTGATCTATGAGGTTTGCCACCTCCTTGGCTTATTATATTGTACATTTGGGGGCAGATATACAAGCCCCTTGCGCTGCCAGTACGTCACGTTTTGTGACACACTGACAGCGCATTTCCCTGCCCCATATTTACAAGGACAGGAAAAGCCACCCTGGGTGGCTTTTCCTGTCCTTGTAAATATGGCCCTTTACATGCAGCATTTTGCGTGAAAGGGGCGTTCCATGGGTGTTGCTGTGGGTGTTCCCACGCAACACCCATGGAACGATACACATTTCCAGATTTACGAGGAATCATAAATCTGGAAATCTGTGTGAATTCTATGCCTCCCCAGGGGAGGCGTACGGAGGCGCAACGAGGAGAAATGTTTTAATTTCTCCTAGTTTTTTCCTCTTTCAATGTGTGCTGCATTCTGCAGCACGCATTGAAAGAGGAAAATGCCTGTAGTGATTGTTTTTGTGCAGGAAGGAGCCCCTTCCTTCACAAAAACAATCTCCCCACGACGCAGGCATCCGTGCACCATGGTGCAAGGGTGCCTGAGCCGGCGCATGGCTGCAGTTTGTGCGCTAGCGCAGGGGGAAGCACAGAGATGTGACATATTGTTATAAATATGTCGCATCCCTGTGCTTTGAAAGTGACTCAGTGCGGCGCAGCCTAATGGCTTGCGGAATGCACTGAGTCACTTTCATTGTAAATCTTCCCCTTGGTTCCTCCACATGATTTTCAAAGAGGCCGGAAAGCGCATCTGTGCTGTTGCCCCAAAGGCCCTGAGTTCTTGCATACTTTGGCCCAATTACCATTGCCTGCCCTGTGTGGCTCTTGATATATCTGAGCGGATTCTAAAAGTACAATCCCCTTAACTAAAAGTGCCAGCTTTCAGGGCTTCAATCAAGATTTTTTCTTTCAAGACATAGGTTTTAAAATTGACTAAAATTCTCTGCATATTTTTTCTTAATTTCCCTTTTTTATAAGTGTCTCGATGTACCCTCAGTATGTCTTCATCTAACCCTGTGTCGTCTAACCCAGGGATGAATTCTTTCAGAAGCATGACCACGAAACTCTCAATGTTTTCTCCTTCCATTCCCTCCAGAACATTCAGAATTCTGAGATTATTCCTTCTTGCGTTATTTTCTAAAGAGTCGATCTTATACCTTAGGTCTTTCTCGTTGGTCTTTAGGATCTGGATTTCTCCTTGACTGGCTACTGCTTCTCTCCGAAGTTTGTCTAGGGAGGTTTCTATCTCCAGTACTCTATCCATTAATGTGTTCACTTTTGCTTCGAGTGCCTCACACGTCTCTTGTATTTTCTCTTGATTTTTCTCAGATGTGGCAAAGTTTGCCCTCATCTCTAAGATTAAGGTTTCCATTAGTTTCCCCATATCTGGTTGCTCTATTTGTTTTTGTGATAGCAATTAAAGTTGTTGGGCCTCCTCATTTAACTCTCTCCAGGGAATATCTAACTACAGTGGAATTTCTACCTCCGGCCCTTCCATAGCTAATATTGGAATTCTAATATTAGTCTCCACTCCTTCTCCTGCGGAACCTTTATCGATTCTCTGCATGTCTGCCTCTGTATTAGTCCTATTTATGCAGCCTTCTTGTGGCCCACCGGATAATCTGCCATTAAAATCTTGCTTGGCTTGGACTTTAAAAAAGGAGCGTTGCACAAATTTAGAAGATTTTGGAGGTACAGCATTTATTTCCCAGTTCTGTTTCATCCCCTGATTGCCCCCTTGATTGCCCCCTTGGGTGTTAATTACCAGTATAATAATAGGGCTTTTACATGTGGTTTCTGTTACAGTATTATTCACAGCAAAATTCCTATTTGGGTATTTCGTTTTTCAATACAGTCCCTATCTACCTCTACTGGAGGAATATATTTCTTGCCCTTTTTATCTTTGGGGCCACTGACAGTATTTAGTGGGGCTGTAGGGGCATGAGCATTTCTATTACCCCCTCCCCTGCCGCTTACCGAAGTCATACACGCCCTGTGTCTTTGTCCCTTTTTAATATTCCATTCAGTTGCGGGGCTGCCAAGATCCGATCCGCAACTTCCGCGGCCGCTTGGAGGCCCCCAAAAGAAGACAGGGGCAGCCGCTCTTTGGATCCACCGCAGCTCTGTGGCTGCTTCCGACCCTACGCAAACGCCGTGCTTGCACAGCCTCACAGGGCTCTCCCGACTCTCCCGGCATCCAAGGCACAGATTCGCCTGACACCAGTCTCGCTTGGGGAGCCTGTGTTTCAGCGGCCTCTCAGTCCAGGGAAACTTTGCAAGGTAGGTTTCCGGAAATTCTTAAATTTTACTGATACATGTCCTTAAAAAAACTGTTTTTGGGGAAAGTGCGCGTACTAGTGCGTGATTCTGCCTAGAGAGATCTGGTGCTCCCCACAGGACTTCTCAGCCGGCCACCATGTTCTCCACCAAAGTAAGCCATAATGTCAGTGTTAATAAATTATTGGAATCAATTTTGTTCTCTAAAATGTATTTAAAAAATATTTGAAATTATTTTCTATTAAAAATATAAGAATTAATATGTGTTCATTACGATGTATAAATGAAGATTTATTTGTAGATTTATATGTTATAAGTTTATTTATTTAAATTGTTAGAAACATAATGACAGTTTGTATTATTTTACTTATTGGAATAAGTTCTGTTGTTGAGAATATATATTCTAAAATGTGATAATAAAAGTGTAATATAATTTATATTTATTATATACCTAGAAAATTAGTTTTACATGCAATTAATATATTCAATGATTTTAAATTTGAATTATATATTTATTTCATATGTTATGTTTCAAAATGTCATTTTTAGTCTATTTCCAGGATCCAGGTCCTGTTCTTTTTACGGGTTTTGTTTAGGCTTTTGAGGTTGGGGGAATGTAGGGGGCAGTTCTAGAGTTTTATTATAGTGTTTTTTGTGTGTTTTTAGTACACGTAGGGCCTTATTACGATGTGGGGCGGACTTACTTCCGCCTGACACCGTATCGGTATGGGAACCACCCGACCATGGGTCGGCGGTTCCGCATACCTAATTACAAGGCAACCTCACATGGTGCGGTCGCAAACTCCCATTTCCCTGTGGGAGCTTGTGCTACGGCCGTAAACCTGCCATGGCACTAGCTCCCACAGAGAAATGGGAGTTTGTGTGAACCCCTCCACCGGAGGATTTATGACAACTTTCCTGTCGGAAAGCCTGACATGGAAATCCTGTCGGAAACCGACATCGTAATCCCAGCTACGAAAAAGCCATCCATTGGGATTACGAGCAGGTCTCTGACTGGCAGCAGGCTCCGTAAGGCCATCGGAATCCAGCCGGAATGACCAGCTGGTTGAGGTTTCGACCGAATGCATTGTAATGCGGTGGTTGAAACTGAAACCGCGATGAGCCTCAGAAAGCCTTCGACCTGCGGTCGGAGGCCTTCCAAGCCCAATCGTAATCGGGCCCTTAGCTGTAGTAATTGTAATGTTTTCACTAGATTTAGATTGGTTTAGATTTTTGTACAGTGTTTTAGTAACGTATGAACATGTTATGTTATACTGTGTGCTGTTACTGGCTTTGTGGTGATTACGTGTAATGTGCAGTTGGATTTTCTGTTTTACTATGCAGGTTTTTATTTACCAACATGTCCTAGGTGCAGTTGGATCTGTGATTCTTATAAACCAATATTTTTTACTTTGATTTCCTTTTTTGGAGAGTTCAAAGAAGCATTATATTTTCAAACACTTTTTTGTTTTTATATACTTTCTAGATACTTTGGATTGCTTTGGTGAATCTCTATTGAATTGGTTTTATTGTTGCTCTTTTCAGGGCTTTTTGGAAAATATGTCCAGTTTTGGGTGGATTATATTTTTTGACTATGTAGATACAGAGGATGATCTTCAGCTACAGAACAGTAAGTTTTTATTTAATTTATTTGTTTTGGGTGGGAAATTTGTTAAAAAATGTATGTACGTTATGTGATTGTTTGTTAGTATGTTTTTTATGAGTTTGTTGTTTGAGGTTTATGGTTGGTGAGGTTCATATTTCTTTAACAAATAGATATATTATTTTATCATATCAATCTTTTTTTAAATGTGACTTTAATTTCATGTTAAGATTGATTAAATAAAATGTTATGTTTATTATTTCTATAAAAAACAATTTGTAATGTTGGTCACAAATATGTTATACTTTTTGGGAATTTTTTAGGTTAGTACTTATTTAATAATATGTTTGGCTATGATTTCTAAGTAATATAGTCCTGTTGTTTAGGAAATGTTTTACTTTTAAATTGTAGCACGTTGTACATTCTTTTGGTTTCTTTGCTAAGATAAAGTGCAATTTGTGTTATAGACCTCTCCATACACAGACGTTGGGTTTTAAAACATAAATAAAAGGCATTGTCACTTACAATACTAATAGCTTAAACTTTCGCAAATGCGAGACCTATTGCATTGCAATAAAGGGCCTTCTCGACCATTTGTTTGATTGTAAATATCAGAGGAAGAGACCGGCCTGCAATATCTTCAAAGTAGTGATAAATAGTGCAGTGAAGAAGATGTGTAAGTGTTGTAAATTACAGAGACACAAAGTGTGAAGTGAGAGTTACATATGATCCAAGCTATAAGTACTAACAAAGTGCTCCAACACCTTTCGCTCTGTGATTACACTGTCGTGGCTCAGGAGGAAGAGCGGGAGGGGGGGCTATTTCCTGCCCTCTCCATGATTTGAGTGTGCAGTGTGGCATTGCGTAATGTCATTGCTATCTGTGGCCTAATAAAAAACACTCCAGCTGTAGTAGGGCCCTGGCTTCACCTCCTGGTGCAGGGAGGGCTGTGCTTTATGGCAGGCATGGCGGGAGGGATGGATGGTCTCGGCTGCAGCTCCGGCCTCGTACAGTGCCCCTGCTATTACTAGTGAACAAGAGGTGCTGAGGTGGTGGTATTGGTGGTGGTGGTGGTATTGGTTTTGGTGGCATTGGTGGTGGTGGTATTGGTGGTGGTGTTATATTGGTGGTGCTGGTATTGGTGGTGGTATTGGTGGTGGTGGCATTGGTGGTGGTGGAATTGGTAGTGGTGGTGGTTCTGGTATTGGTGGTGGTGGTGGTATTGGTATTGGTGGTGATGGTACTGGTATTGGTGGTGGTATTGGTGGTAGCATTGGTATTGGTGGTAGTGGTGGTATTGGTGGTGGTATTGATGGTGGTATTGGTGGTATCGGTGGTGGTGGTATTGGTGGTGGTATTGGTGGTGGTATTGGTATTGGCACTGTTGTTGGTGATATTGGTGGTGGTGGTGGTATTGGTGGCGTTGGTGGTATTGGTGGTGGGGTATTGGTGGTGGGGTATTGGTGGTGGTATTGGTGATATTGGTGGTGGTATTGGTGGTGGTATTGGTACTGCTGCTGGTGGTATTGGTTCTGGTGGTGGTAGTATTGGTGGTGGTGGTATTGGTGGTGGTGGTATTGGTGGTGGTGGTGGTGGTATTACTGGTGGTGGTATTGGTGGTGGTATTGGTGGTGGTATTGGTGGTGGTATTGGTGGTGGTATTGGTGGTGGTAGAATTGCTGGTGGTGATATTGGTGGTGGTGGTATTGGTGGTGGTGGTGGTATTGGTGATGGTGGTGGTGTTAGTGGTGGTATTGTTGGTGGTGGTATTGGTGGTGGTGTTATTGGTGGTAGAGGTATTGGTGGTGGTATTGGTGGTGGTGGTGGTATTAGTGGTGGTGGTGATATTGGTAGTGATGGTATTGGTGGTGGTGGTATTGGTGATGCTATTGGTGGTGCTATTGGTATTGGTGGTGGCAGTACTGGATTGGTGGTGATGGTATTGGTGGTGGTGGTGGTGGTATTGAATTGGTGGTGGTGGTAATGGTGGTGGTATTGGTGGTGTTGGTATTGGTGGTGGTATTGGTGGAGGTGTTATTGGTGATGGTGGTATTGACATTGGTGGTGGTGGTATTGCATTGGTGGTGGTGGTTTTGGTGGTGGTTGCATTGGTGGTGGTGGTGGTGGTATTGGTGGTGGTGGTATTGGTGATGGTGGTGGTGTTTTTGGTGGGGGTATTGGTGGTGGTGGTATTGGAACTGGTGGTGGTGGTAATGGTATTGGTGGCATTGGTGGTGGTGGTATTGGTGGTGGTGGTATTGGTGGTGGTGTTGGTGGTGGTGGTATTGGTGGTGTTGGTGGTATTGGTGGTGGTATTGGTGGTGGTATTAGTGGTGGTGGAATTGGTGGTGGTGATATTGGTGGTGGCGGTGGTATTGGTGGTGGTATTGATGGTGGTGGTGATGTTGGTGGTGGTATTGGTGGTGGTGGTGCTATTGGTTGTGGTATTGGTGGTGGTGGTGATATTGGTGGTGGTGGTGGTACTGGTGGTGTTAGTGGTGGTATTGGTGGTGGTAGTGGTATTGGTGGTGGTATTGGTCGTGGTGTTGGTATTAGTGGTGGTGGTATTGGTGGTGATGGTATTGGTGGTGGTGGTATTGGTGTTGCTCTAGGTATTGGTGGTGCTGCTGGTAGTGGTGGTGGTATTGGTGGTGGTGATATTGGATTGGTGGTGGTGGTATTGGTGGTGTTGGTGTTGGTATTGGTGGTGGTTGTATTGGTGGTGGTGTTATTGGTGATGGTGGTATTGACATTGGTGGTGGTGGTATTGTATTGGTGGAGGTGGTATTGGTGGTGGTGGCATTGGTGGTGGTGGTATTGGTGGTGGTATTGGTAGTGGTGGTAATAATAAGACTTTATTGTTTGATTAATTAAAACCATTACAATGTAAAACACATTCGATTCATTCGTAAAAAAGACCACTGAATAAAAAATACAGAACTTGTGAATTTCTTTAAACCCTCAAAAACATTGTAAGCAAATAATGTTCAGCTAGGAAGCCAGGTTCTAATCGGCTATTATTGGCAGTCTAGGGTTCTGTTGTTGAGCCTGCAGACTGAATGCCGCCCTGCTGAGGTGAGGGAGATTTAGCAGCACTGGTATCTCCCAACAGTTTTGACGCCTTGTTGACAAATTTGGTAAGCCCAATATTCAGCTTGGTGTTGTCTGGATTTAAGGCAGCTATTATGGCCTGGCGGCATGATCGAACTCCTAGCCTAATCCATTCTTCCCGCAATAAAGACCGTCTGACTGTAAGCATTGCGGGGCATACACAAACTATATGTTCCATTGCTTCGGAGTGATAGCCGCACATCCTGCACTTGATACTATTGCCGGAGCGGCACCATTCAGGAAGGTTCTATAAAAAAGGCCAGTCACCCATCCTCAGAGCTAAAAACTTTTGTTTCCAATAAAGTGCGAATGTGCTTGATAAATAGGGTGACTCGACGCCTGGTTTAAAATTGGAAATTACTGTCCAAGCGTGTTTCTTTTTTGACAGTGTTGCCCTGTCTGAATAAAAAGACCACAGCCTGACGCTCTTCTTGATGGCTACCTTTAGCACCTGCTGAGAGGGGTTTGTTCCCCAGAATTCCTTGACTCCAAGTAATTGTAAACAGCGATCCAGGTGTTGCCGATACTTCTGGCTGGTGTGGTTTTTCGATATTTCCTGCCAAAGTCTGGCCTCCAGGGAGCCATCCCGGGCGTGGCGCAGTCTGTTACAAAACTTTATAAACGCGCCAGCCTCTACGGCATGATGACCTAGTAGGCCCAGTTCAAGGCGAACTTGGGCTGGTGAAGCTGATTTTGGCAGGCGAAACGCGCATTTAAAAATTTTGATTGTTAGTTTGTTTAGTAAAATACTTGTTGTGCCCTTCGTGATCTCATGCCCATACGACAGAGAGTTGATTATCTTCGCCTTCATCACTTTCAGCATAGGGGTTAGGCTTGGGCCAAGTAGCTGTTTTGACAGTTTCGCGGCGGCGGCCTCTAATGACAAAGCTTTGGTCCTTAATACTTCTTTCTGCTTGACGAATGAACATCTGGTGTCGAGAAAGATTCCCAGATATTTGTAATAAGATGTTGATTCGAGCTTTGCATTATTGAAGTACCACCCTGTGCTTAGCCTCTTCTGCTTCCCAAAAGAAATTGTTTTTGTTTTTAGCAAATTCAGCTCTAAAGAGTTTCTTGTAGTATAAGGAAGCAGTTCATCGAGTAGCCTCTGTAGGCCCACTTTTGTGTGGCTTAGCAACACCAAGTCATCGGCATACAGCAGGTTACTGATGCGCGTTCCGTCTAGTTGAGGGGGGTGGCAGTTAACACTATCAAGTAATGGGGATAAGCCTGATATAAACAGGTTAAAAAGAAGTGGGGCCAGCACACAGCCTTGTTTGACACCGCTTTTAGTTCCAATCTTCCTGGAAACATGGGAGCCTTCACCCAGCTTGATTCTGATCCATGTTTCCGTGTGGAGTTGGACAATAGTGTGTAAAAGGGTCGGAGGTATGCCCCAGGACTCTAGTTTTTGCCACAGCAGGCCCCGGGGTACGCGATCGAAGGCCGCTTTAAAATCAACAAAGCAGCAATGCAGTTGAGTTTGTTAAACTGCCGCTTTCTCCATCAGGACGGTTAGGGTGAGTAAATTAGTTGTTGTGCCAGAGTTCGCCACAAAACCCGTCTGGTTAAAAGGGAGGCGCTTTGTTGTGTCAGCCCAGGCCTGCAACTCTTCCAATAAAATGCTGGCATAATATTTGGACTCAACGTCGAGGAGTGCTATCATTCGATAATTATTAGGGTCATTTCTCTTCCCGCCTTTATAAATTGGGTGAATGATAGCACCTCACCAGGACTCTGGAACAGTGTTATTTAGCCTGCAGTAGAGAAACAGGGGGGTCAGGTAAGCTGATCATAGTTCGACATCTGATTTGAACATAGCCTGAGGAAAATCGTTTGGCCCTGGGGCTCCTTCGGCCCTGGCTTTCCTTATTGAGCATAAGATCTTGTTTTTTAGTTCATCTGATGTCACTGTGGTCTCCGACGGTAAGTCATTGTTTTTCGCATAGCCCTAGTTTATTAGTTCTTCAGTCGCGTTTTTAGCCGGGGGGCTGAGGTCAGGTCACCTTGAGCTCTTTAGTTCCGGAGATGATGTCACGGCATTGGCTAGACTGAGGGATTTGAGATGGTCGTCCTTTTTGTTGTGAACCCTAAAGTGAGATGATAGAAACTGGCTCCTTTCGTCTGCACTGATGTTTGCACTTCTGTGACCGCTTCTACCTTGTAAGCCCCTGTTTACAAGGGACCAGAACTGCTTTGAATTGGAATTTTTGCTTTCATGAATAAGCTTCAGCCAAAATTGATCCGAAGCCGCTTGTTTTTCCCTGCGTATTGCGATCTTGAAAGCTGCTTGGGCTTGCTTGTAGTTTTTGAATTTATTTTTGTTGCCTGGGCTCTTCCTTGACAGGCGGAGTGCTCAATTTCTGTGTGCTTTTAATTTTTTTGTGGCTTGTGAGATGCGGAATTGAAATACTTGTTGCCTGGTGCTCCTCTTGGGTGGCAATTCTTCAAATAATTGGTTTATGAAGCTAGCCCAGCCGCTGATAACAGAAGTATCTGACTCCAGTGATAAGTGTAGTAGAGCTCTATATTTTTCCATCAAAGGGAGAGCCGCAGCATCCAACCATTTTATTCGCTTTAGGTTCTCTATGTGACAACCTGAATGAGTGTGAGCGAGTTCCTGATGACTTGGGATGTTGGCGGATAGTGTTATAATTTGTGGCCGATGATCACTCTCGCCTTGTGGTGCGATGTAATAACTCTCAATCAGAGGAAGTATTTCCCTGCTCCCTAGGGAAAAGTCCAAAAAGGAGTGGGTTCGACCGTCTGATCGGGTCCAGGCAGGTGGAGTGTCCGTGTGAAGACGCCCATTCAGTACGGTGAATCCTACACTACTTAGCTGGATGACTGCTTACCCCCCCAGTTTCGATGGTCTATTTCCTGCAGGGGTCGACTGTGGAGCAAAATGTGGGGGAATCATTGGGGGATCAATCCCAATGTCCTCGGAGGGGTTACAATAGAGATTGGTGTTAAAATCTCCTGAAATTATGCTAGGTATGCTGCCGTGCTCACTTAGTAGATTGCAAACGATGTTGGTCAAACAATCCATTTTGGATTTTTTCTCGATGGTACATGGAGCAAATGGCTATCAGTGGGTGAGCTTCCCAACACTATTCTGGAGAGCCAGTCTACTTCAAATTTTATCTGTTTGATGCATTGTGATAGTTTAGTTGATGCATAAATCGTGAGGCCGCCACTCGGCATGCCAAACTTGGACTGTCTTGAGGCAAATGACGTGAATTCCAGGTAGCCTTCAAAAGGGATACTATCTACTGCCCAGGTTTCCTGTAAGAGAATAATGTCATGTTCCTTTAAAAAGTCAAGTGTGGCAGTGGATTGATTTTTCTGCCCAAATCTGTTGATATTCCAGGAACATATTGTTAGGCCGTGGTTGGGATGTTTCAATCGTTCCGGCTTCTAGATAAAGCCCCTGGTAGCCATGACCAATCTGCCCTTTCAGGATTTTTCTGGTTTGTTGTATGCTCTAAAGTTGCTGCTGGCGAACGGCTTCTTGCTGACTTTAATACTGAAAAAGGAGCCGAAGTTGCACTGAAAGTGTGAGCCTGGGTGCTTTCTAATATTAATGGATAGCGGGGGATGCTGGGCGTTGTGATTATTATGCCCCAGTTTTTAAATTGATCGGTTTTTGACTGAACCAGTTCTCGAATTGCTGGGGACGCTAGTGTGAGTTGGGTTGCTTCACCCGTTTTTGTTCCTATGGTTGGTATAAATTCAATGGCAATTATGTCTTTCGATTGCAGAGTGCTTAAATCCGGGGATGATTTGAAGAGTCTAAGAATATTCCCTCGATTAAGAATGTCGTGTGGGCCTCTGGAAACATATTCTGGAGTTAGCAGCAGTTTAGTGCCTGGGCTGTTGGTTGCTTGCGTAAAGACCTCGTCAATTGTTAACGGCTTTGTTTGCTTTGGATTTTCTTCAGGGGGCAGCTTAGTTATGCATATAGCGGATGGTGGAAGGAACAGTTCACGGTGATAGGTAATTGAAGGTAAAACGGGAGATCTTTTGCACGTGGCCACAGACTGTTGATGGCTTGATAGATTTGGGGGGTTCAATTGGGCAAGCTCTTTGGCCGCGCACTGTGGACCCAGATTGTTGTCCTCCACTATAGATGAACGAATGGAGCTGGTGTCTAGGAGTGGTGTCTGGGAGTTTGCAGTTCCCGATTGCCCTTTGTCGGGTGCTGGCGCCACTGTTGGGAATTGGCTAAAGCCCGATATTACTTGGGTGGGTAGCTGCGAGGAGAGCCGTAGATCTTGAAATGGCCCTGCTGGTTGACTGTTTGGTTGTGAGAGTTCTGTCTGAGCAACCAGTGGGTGTGCTATTAGTTGCGAGCTCGGGTTTGCTCCTGTCATAGCTGGCATAGCTGGCTGTTCCCGTGGTGACTCTGAATTGGTCTTTGGGAAATAACTAGCACTTGAAATTTTGGGTTCCATTATATGTTTGTTCCGGCTCTTCCACTGTCTTTTTTTCCCGTTTCGACAGCCGATGCGTGTTATGATAGTTGGGTGATTCAGTGGGAATTGCTTTGCGATCCGCTGGCTCCATAAGATGCAGAGAGAAAGGTCGGGGTTGCACTTCCGCAGGAGTAGGACCCTGGACCGAGCTAGAAGCCTGGAGTGAAGAATCAAGTGGCCCCGGCACTGGTAGCTTCTTAATTTCCGTTAATACTAAGGAAAGAAATTGAGGTAAAGACGATGGAGAGTTAATAATGGGGGAGCAGCAGCATACTGATTGGACCAGTTGGACTTGAGTTTGGGCTTTTATAATGAGCGAGTTAAGCACCCCCAGTTTTTGATCAATCCCGGCGGTGTACACCGCAAGTGTGTTTAAAAGGTGCACCTGCAGGTCCATCTTGTCTGAATGGTAGGTTAATGCTGCAGCCGTGGTTTGAAGGGTTTGCAGTAATTGTGACCATAGGTCATTAAGGTCGATTGATGGAGACTTTTCCTGCGCAGGGGACTTTTTAAGTTCGTTAATGAAGAATGATAGGTCTAAAGAAGTGTAAATGATATTCTCGTGGGGCCCTTCTGGGTTGACCATTTGATCACCTTGGTCAGCGTTGTATGGAGGACTTTCTAGATGTGACTGGTTAAGGTTGAAGAGGTGAGCACATGGGTGGGTCATGATCTGTGGTGACAGAACTTTAGTGCTCCTTGTTTGGTGATCAGGTAAGGTTGAGATTGGGAGTTTTAGTGCTATTGGGGAAAACTGACTCAGATTCAGGGCAGGCTGAAAAGTTGGCAGAAAGGCATCTTTGAAGATGGTAACTTGAAGGGAAGCCTGTTCGATTTGGGCTGTCTGTTGGTCAGAGGCCTGGTGTGATCGACTGTCGTCTAGGGCGTCTGGAGCGTCTATAAGAAGGGATTCTATCATTACTGGGGGGCTTGATGGCGGCAAGCTGTCAAACCCACCGGCAGCTGCGGGGATCATGGGCTGAACCAAAATTTGATGCAACACTGCTGCTGTGTTCATAGGAGAGGAAGCCTGAAACTTATCCGAGGGACTGGGTTTTTTCCTCAAGGCTGTCGCTGGTGCTGAATTCCTAAAGTAGTCCCTTAATGATGTCTTTTTTATCGTGGATTTTATGGGTTCTGTAGGGCCTGATTTCGGCACTTCGATGATCTGGTGTTCGTGCCCTGAGTCAAAGTCTGGTTTTAGACTTGTGGGTGATTGAGGTTGCTTGAGGGCCACTGCGGATACTGCCAAGCATTAGGTGGAAGCCTTCGTCATTGTGCTTTTTTAGTAGGCCTTGTTGGAGCTTTCCTCACTCGCCCCGATCTCATTCTAGGGAGCTTTTGCTAGCAAGAGGGGCTGCACGTCTTCCTGATGGTTGGTTGGTAAAGGAATCTTGAGGCTGCGGGTTTGCGGGAGACTGTAATTATTTTGCAATTTCAATGGTTGATTGTCCCACCTAGGGAGCAGGTGGATGCTGGGTTAGCCGGGCAACTGGGACAACTGAGGAACAGCCTTAATATCACCTGGGCACCTGCTCCCACACCTTGCCTTCTTGGTCTTATCTATTTGCAGATAGGAGCGCTGGCGATAGTAGACTGTGGGCTGTGGAACAGCAGGGTTAAAAGTGAAGAAGTCTATGGCAGGTTGGAATTACGGCTGGACCAGCATTGTAACTTCGGCCGGGGTGGTATAGGGATGATTAGAGATGATTATGGTGAGACGGTGGGGAGCTGGAGCGAAGACGAGGCAAGCGGGGCTCTCAATGCTGAGTTGCAGGCTGCACCTGGACTAGTCAGGCCGCCTCCGCAAGATGCCAGGGGCACACACTTGCTGTAGCCGCCTGCTAAAGGGCAGCCGCGCTTGCCTCCAGCAATCACCAGCAGTCTCCGGCAGTCTCCAGCGAGGGTCTTTCCCTCAGAAAGCTGTTCGGGTTTAGATGGTTGTGTTTGGCGGGGTTTGGCGGGGATTTAGCGGAGTGGAGTAGAGCCGAACCATGAAGGGAGGGGGGAGGGGGAGGGGCGGTTTGCTCTACAGATTTCTCTGCTTGCGCCCACCCGGGCACCACAACCTCTCACCGTTCGTATCCTCCGTTGTATCCTTCCTGGTCGTCTCTGTTCCGGCGTTGTTCATCCCGCTCCACTCCGCCGCCACTGCTCAGCTCCGCAACTCCCGCTGCTCAGCTGCACCGCTGCACCCGCCCGTTTGCTCTCTCAAAACCACGTGACCGGTGGTGGTATTGGTGGTGGTGGAGGTGTTATGGGTGGGGGTATTGGTGGTGGTATTGGTGGTGGTGGTATTGGTGGTGGTGGAATTGGTGGTGGTGGTATTGGTGGTGGTGGTATTGGTGGTGTTGGTGGTGGTGGTATAGGTGGTGGTGGTATTGGTGGTGGTGGAATTGGTGGTGGTGGTATTGGTGGTGGAATTGGTGGTGGTATAGGTGGTGGTGGTATTGGTGGTGGTGGTATTGGTGGTGGTATTGATGGTGGTATTGGTGGTGGAATTGGTGGTGGTATAGGTGGTGGTGGTATTGGTGGTGGTGGTAGTGGTATTGGTGGTAGTGGTATTGGTGGTGGTGGTATTGGTGGTGGTGGTGGTATTGATGGTGGTGTTATTGGTGGTGGTGGTGGTACTGGTGGTGGTGGTGGTATTGGTGGTGGGGGTGGTATTGGTGGTGGTGGTATTGGTGTTGGTAGTGTTGTTGGTGGTGGTGGTGGTATTAGTGTGGGGGTGGTATTGATGGTGGTGGTGGTGATATTGGTGGTGGTGGTGGTATTGGTGGCGGTGGTATTGCTGCTGGTGGTGTTATTGGTGGTGGTATTAGTGTTGGTATTGGTGGTGGTATTGGTGGTGGTATTGGTGGTGGTGATGGTATTGTTGGTAGTATTGGTAGTGTTGATGGTGGTGGTGTTGGTGGTGGTGGTGGTATTGGTGGTGGTGGTATTGGTAGTTGTATTGGTGGTGGTGGTATTGGCGGTGGTATTGGTGTTTGTGGTATTGGCAGTGGTGGTATTGATATTGCTGGTGGTGGTATTAGTGGTGGTGGTGTTGTTAATAAAACAGGCTTTTGAAAACAACCCATCAGGTGGCTTTAGTACAGATGACATGTAACACAGATGTGCTGTTGTCAGCTTCAGCCCATTAGCACAGGATTATGTGCTACCTGGAATGCACATGACTTAATTCGCTAATCATTTCTAAATCCATTTGGTGTTGGTATAGTTGGTGGTATAGGTCATGGTGGTATTGGTGGTGGTGGTATTGGTGGTGGTGGTATTGGATTGGTGGTGGTGGTATTGGTGGTGTTGGTGGTGGTATAGGTGGTGGTGGTATAGGTGGTGGTGGTATTGGTGGTGGTGGTATTGGCGATGGTGTTGGTGGTGGTGGTTTTGGGTTGGTGGTGGTGGTATTGGTGATGGTGGTATTGGATTGGTGGTGGTGGTATTGGTGGTGGTGGTGGTATTGATGGTGTGGTATTGGTGGTGGTATTGGTAGTGTTGGTATTGGTGGTGTTGGTATTGGTGGTGGTGATATTGGTGGTGGTGGTATTGGATTGGTGGTGGTGGTATTGGAGGTGGTGGTGGTATTGGTGGTGTGGTATTGGTGGTGGTATTGGTGGTACTGGTATTGGTGGTGGTGGTATTGGTGGTGGTGATATTGATAGTGGTGGTATTGGATTAGTGGTGGTGGTATTGGTGGTGGTGGTATTGGTGGTGGTATTGGTATTGTTGGAGGTGGTATTGGTGGTGGTATTGGTGTTATTGGTGGTGGTGGTGGTGGTATTGGTAGTAGTATTGGTGGTATTGGTAGTTGTGGTATTGGTGGTGTTGGCGGTGGTGATATTGGTGGTGGTGGTAATATTGGTGGTATTGCTGGTGGTATTGTTGGTGGTATTGTTGGTGGTATTGGTGGTGGTATTGGTGGTGGTATTGGTGGTGGTGGTGATATTGGTGGTGGTGGTATTGTTGATGGTGGTATTGGTGGTGGTGGTATTAATGGTGATGGTATTAGTGGTGGTTGTATTGGTGGTATCGGTGGTGTTGGTATTGGTATTGATGGTGGTATTGGCGGCGGTATTGGTATTGGTGGTGGTGGTGGTATTGGTGGTGATGGTGGTATTAATGGTAGTGGTGGTATTGGTGGTGGTGGTGGTATTGGTGGTGGTGGTGGTATTGGTAGTGGTGGTGGAATTGGTGGTGCTATTGGTGGTGGTGGTATTGGTGGTTGTGGTATTGGTAGTAGTGGTAGTGGTATTGGTAGTAGTGGTATTGGTGGTGGTGGTATTGGTGGTGTTGGTGGTGGTGGTATAGGTGGTGGTGGTATTGGTGGTGGTGGAATTGGTGGTGGTGGTATTGGTGGTGGAATTGGTGGTGGTATAGGTGGTGGTGGTATTGGTGGTGGTGGTATTGGTGGTGGTATTGATGGTGGAATTGGTGGTGATATTGGTGGTGGTATTGGTGGTGGTGGTATTGGTGGTGGTGGAATTGGTGGTGGTGGTATTGGTGGTGTTGGTGGTGGTGGTATAGGTGGTGGTGGTATTGGTGGTGGTGGAATTGGTGGTGGTGGTATTGGTGGTGGAATTGGTGGTGGTATAGGTGGTGGTGGTATTGGTGGTGGTGGTAGTGGTATTGGTGGTAGTGGTATTGGTGGTGGTGGTATTGGTGGTGGTGGTGGTATTGATGGTGGTGTTATTGGTGGTGGTGGTGGTACTGGTGGTGGTGGTGGTATTGGTGGTGGGGGTGGTATTGGTGGTGGTGGTATTGGTGTTGGTAGTGTTGTTGGTGGTGGTGGTGGTATTAGTGTGGGGTGGTATTGATGGTGGTGGTGGTGATATTGGTGGTGGTGGTGGTATTGGTGGCGGTGGTATTGCTGCTGGTGGTGTTATTGGTGGTGGTATTAGTGTTGGTATTGGTGGTGGTATTGGTGGTGGTGGTGGTATTGGTGGTGGTGATGGTATTGTTGGTAGTATTGGTAGTGTTGATGGTGGTGGTGTTGGTGGTGGTGGTGGTATTGGTGGTGGTGGTATTGGTAGTTGTATTGGTGGTGGTGGTATTGGCGGTGGTATTGGTGTTTGTGGTATTGGCAGTGGTGGTATTGATATTGCTGGTGGTGGTATTAGTGGTGATGGTGTTGTTAATAAAACAGGCTTTTGAAAACAACCCATCAGGTGGCTTTAGTACAGATGACATGTAACACAGATGTGCTGTTGTCAGCTTCAGCCCATTAGCACAGGATTATGTGCTACCTGGAATGCACATGACTTAATTCGCTAATCATTTCTAAATCCATTTGGTGTTGGTATAGTTGGTGGTATAGGTCATGGTGGTATTGGTGGTGGTGGTATTGGTGGTGGTGGTATTGGATTGGTGGTGGTGGTATTGGTGGTGTTGGTGGTGGTATAGGTGGTGGTGGTATAGGTGGTGGTGGTATTGGTGGTGGTGGTATTGGCGATGGTGTTGGTGGTGGTGGTTTTGGGTTGGTGGTGGTGGTATTGGTGGTGGTGGTATTGGATTGGTGGTGGTGGTATTGGTGGTGGTGGTGGTATTGATGGTGTGGTATTGGTGGTGGTATTGGTAGTGTTGGTATTGGTGGTGTTGGTATTGGTGGTGGTGATATTGGTGGTGGTGGTATTGGATTGGTGGTGGTGGTATTGGAGGTGGTGGTGGTATTGGTGGTGTGGTATTGGTGGTGGTATTGGTGGTACTGGTATTGGTGGTGGTGGTATTGGTGGTGGTGGTATTGATAGTGGTGGTATTGGATTAGTGGTGGTGGTATTGGTGGTGGTGGTATTGGTGGTGGTATTGGTATTGTTGGAGGTGGTATTGGTGGTGGTATTGGTGTTATTGGTGGTGGTGGTGGTGGTATTGGTAGTAGTATTGGTGGTATTGGTAGTTGTGGTATTGGTGGTGTTGGCGGTGGTGATATTGGTGGTAATATTGGTGGTATTGTTGGTGGTATTGTTGGTGGTATTGGTGGTGGTATTGGTGGTGGTATTGGTGGTGGTATTGGTGGTGGTGGTGATATTGGTGGTGGTGGTATTGTTGATGGTGGTATTGGTGGTGGTGGTATTAATGGTGGTGGTATTAGTGGTGGTTGTATTGGTGGTATCGGTGGTGTTGGTATTGGTATTGATGGTGGTATTGGCGGCGGTATTGGTATTGGTGGTGGTGGTGGTATTGGTGGTGATGGTGGTATTAATGGTAGTGGTGGTATTGGTGGTGGTGGTGGTATTGGTGGTGGTATTGGTGGTGGTGGTGGTATTGGTAGTGGTGGTGGAATTGGTGGTGCTATTGGTGGTGGTGGTATTGGTGGTTGTGGTATTGGTAGTAGTGGTAGTGGTATTGGTAGTAGTGGTATTGGTGGTGGTGGTATTGGTGGTGGTGGTATTGGTGGTGGTAGTGGTATTGGTGGTGGTATTGGTGGTTTAATGGTGGTGGTAGTATTGGTGGTGATAGTGGTATTGGTGGTGGTGATATTGGTGGTGGTGGTATTGGTGGTGGTGGAGGTGGTGGTATTGATGGTGATGGTGGTATTGGTGGTGGTGGTGGTATTGGTGGTGGGGGCATTGGTGGTAGTGGTATTGGTGGTGGTGGTGGTGGTATTGGTGGTGGTGGTGTTATTGGTGGTGGTATTAGTGGTGGTATTGGTGGTGGTATTGGTGGTATTGGTGGTATTGGTGGTGGTAGTGGTGGTGGTGATGGTATTGGTGGTGTTGATGGTGGTGGTATTGGTGGTGTTGATGGTGCTGGTGTTGGTGGTGGTGATGGCATTGGTGGTGGTGGTATTGGTAGTGTATTGGTGGTTGTGGTATTGGCGGTGGTGGTATTGCTATTGGTGGTATTGGTGGTGGTGTTGTTAATAAAACAGGCATTTGAAAACAACCCGTCAGGTGGCTTTAGTATAGATGACATGTAACACAGATGTGCTGTTGTCAGCTTCAGCCCATTAGCACAGGATTATGTGCTACCTGGAATTCACAAGACTTAATTCTCTAATCCTTTCTAAATCCATTTTACTTTGGGGCTTGAAACAGACACGAGAAAATGCAGGGTTAAAGTGATTGAAAGCAAGCGCCCGTGTTATGGGGGCGGCCGTGCTGCTTAAAAAAAACAAGCGGTTTCAGCTGAAGCAGCGCATGTCCGGCCTGCAGTAAGAGAAACTCAATAAAGTAAATAGTGCTTGCAGACTAAATAACAGGTCCCGTGTAACATCTGAAGTAAAAGGGCCAGTTACCATGGGAGGGTACAAATGAAGGCAAGGCCCTGCTAAGGAGGGACTAACAAGCCTATTAACAAATCCGAAGGCAGCATTTACGAAAGACAATGACACAAGCCAATGAAAAATATGGGAGGAGAGTGGGCGCAGCTTCTCTCCCATACTCTACTACAGCAGTCTCGCAGAGCAAGCAGTGCATGCGCGTTGCCGCTAGGCTCGACCTAAAAAGGATATTTGAGTTGTGATAGTCACCATGTATGGTGTATATCAGACTGAATGGTTTGGGGCACATTTTGAAGGTCCCATCCATCATACAGGGTTGACAAAGACTTAGTTTTAGTACATTAACTGCTGTAGAAGTATTAGGATTCTTCTATCATTGTTCAGGCTGTCATAAAATGAAGGGTTCCTCATTATGTGTCATTTATAAGTGTTCAGGTCTTTCTTTATTTTTATATCTTTTAGGAGCAGGAGGGTATCAATGGTGGCTTTTTTAGTTTGTGCAATTACACGTTTTATAGTGGGTAAAGGTGGTAGTTGGCCTGTGATGTGTTCGGGGATTTTAGGAGTATATATTTTTGTTATGGGTTTCTGGGAGCTAGTGCTTGGCTCTCTTATATCCTGTAATACCTCCCTTACTTCTACTTCTGTCACATTTGGACCTTACATTAATTACAACATCATCTTTTATGGTGGCCCTCCCATAGCCTGCATTAGAATAATATTTAGGGCCTTATTGCAAGTTTGGCGGTCTGACTGCCGTAGGACCACATCCGCCCCTGCCAGCAGCCCACAGCACTGGCGGTCCAAAGACCGCCATCTTATGAATTGATCACAGGGCCGGTGTGTGGAGGTGGGGATCTTGCAGTGGTGGTGAGTATTTTTCACAATTATATTGATGCCTGAGTGTGCATTTTGATGGCAGAATTCTCGGATGCACACATATGCTCAATATATGTAGAAAAATACCATATACCCATTAGGGTTCAGCCCATATGCGAACAGTCCTGGCAATGGGTATATGGACTCACCTGAAGATCGCCGCAAACAGGACTGCAATGCTCGGGGTGAGGATCCTGCTGTGAAGGGGATCTGGAGAAAGGGATCCACGTCGGAATCTGTCTGAAAGAAGTAGAAAGCGGTGAGTACGCACCCCAATTCCTTCATCACTGCCACCTTGAAGCAGTCGCTTGGACCACTGCGGTACACTCATGGAACAAGCAACTTGTAATATGGGAAGCTGTGCTGCCCTATGGTGGCTGCCTTTCCCCAACCATGAACCTGGTGTGCTGGTGGTCTCTGCGGTCCTGCGGCGGACTTCACAAAGCCGATCCACCCAACTCGTGTTACGGCGGTCAGACCGCCAAGCTCACCAAGCGTAAATCGTCACCACTGCCAGCCAAACTCAAAATAAGGCCCTTAGTACATTTCCCATTCACAGTTTCCATCAATGTACTTTCTTGGATGTAGGTGTAGCCCGTATGATTTAATAATTGCTTTTCTTTCTGTAATGTTATATATCTTGCTCTTTCTGTCATCATGTCTTAAAATAGTGTAAGTGTATAAAGAATTACAATTTAAAAATGTTTATCCTTTTGTTATTTACGTATAAAATATGCAAGTAGCTTTCCTATTTATACTTACATAAATGTTCGTCTTACATGTTTTACACTTTTTTGCACCTTTTCTGTTGGGGGAGTTGTAATGTGGAGCAGTTGCTTTTTTTTGTTGGTAGAAAAAGTATCAGTTTCATATTAAATGTTTATTTATTGGTAGTTTAAAAAATATATATATTTTTATTAGAGCAGGAATAAAAAACCAAGGAAGCATGACATCACAGGAAGAATAAATAGGATGGAAATAACTGATATCAAATAGCTAGCAGTGAAAATTTGCCCAGATAGCTCTAAATCTTACAGCAGCTCCGACACATTTCGCATAGGCCTCCTCAAATCTATAAGTCCTGCACATTTTATTAACCCAATGTTCAATCCTAGGTTGCTTATTAGTCTTCCAATTTTGAAGGACAAGTGACCTGGCGACCGCTATAGAAATAACTATAAAATGCTGCTGATATTTCGTTAAGCATTTTACCTCCCCCGACGAACCAAACAGCACCAACATACATGAGGGAGCAATTTTTAAGGACACAATTTGAGAAATCAAATTAAAAACGTCCTTCCAAAATTGCTGTAGACTGCTACGCTCATAAAATATGTGCACCCAACCCCCATCATCCTGTTTATTACATAGTTGGCCTAACAGCTCGGGCGGTCGACCTCGAATCTGGGGAACTGGGTTCGAGTCTCGGCAATGACGCTGAACATCCTGTGATTCTGGGCAAATCACTTAATCTCCCCGTGCCTAACAAAAATGAATGTGTCCTCCTGTAACGCAACTGGTGCTATGTAAAGCGCTCTGATACCCGATTCGGGTCAAGTTCGCGCTATATAAAACTCCGTAAAAAAAAAAAAAAATCTAAAACATTGGTTCGGATTAGTTGGAAACATCTTATGCAATCTCAGAGGGGTGTAATATGCCAACCATCTGGATAAAAAAATCATCCTCTTAAAATTAGCGCCTCGCAGTGCTTTATTCGATATCTCACTAAGCTGCTGCCACTCTTTCATATTAAACTTGCAGCCTGTTTCTGAATGAATTTTCTGAAGCTCTTTCATAATAATATCTTCGCTATGAGACGTCTCATGCAATAGCTGATACCAAAGTCCAACCCCGCAAACTTTATTTGACATCTGTCTGGCAATTTGACGTGCAACCTCACTCAGCATGGTATAATTATTTTTGAGAAAACTCACGAGCTGAAGAAAACTCATTGAGAAAACGGTATTTAGATTGCTACTTTGCAATCGAACCATTTCCCTGGTAATTAATGTTTTGTGATTATAAAAATCCCCAAGCTGACTGAAACCAAGTTCTTGCCATACTTGGTAAAGCCCCCCAGACAACGTCAAACCTCCTGCTGCACAATCTTGAATGGGGGTATAAGCATGATATGCTGGAATATTTAGCGATTTATAAAAAAGCTGGATTCTTGCTGCTAATGCCAATATCACCTTATATCTGGTCTTTTTAGGAAGTTTCGCTGTTTGTAAGAAAATGGGAAGTTTTATGGCACTTTCCTTCACCATACGTGTTAAAAGAAGTTATCAAAAACTGAATTTACCTCTCCTAATTGTGATAACAAATTGCACAAGGAAGCCTGATAGTAAATTGCAAAATGTGGAAGTGCTAACCCCCCCTGTGCTACATCTAGTTGTAGTGTGGTTAGCTTAACCCGGGGGAGTTTATTGTTCCACACAAACTTCCGGATCATTTCATCCAGTTCTTTAAAATAAGAACTGGGGATTTTTAAGGGAAGATTACAAAAAAGAAACAAAAACAGTGGGAGCACCGACATTTTAACCATAGAGATTTGTCCTATCAATGATAGATGGAGCAAAGACCACTTATCTAATAATTTTTTCACTTTCGCAAGCGTGCTGCTATAATTCAATGAAAATAATTGGCCATAGTCATTTGTGACAAAGATACCTAGGTATCTGACTGGATGTGGTAGTCTTAATTGTGGGGAAACTGGGACATCAGAAGGCGCGGCATTAAATGTGAGCATTTCTGTTTTAGCTTGGTTCACTTTATATCCCTCTATCCATGTAAATTTGTGAATTTCGTCCAATGCATTTTGTATATTAGACCGGTCTGCTTCAAGATATAAAATTATATTGTCTGCATATAGCTTAATTTTTGCCATCCCCTCCAGGGGGGGCAAAATCAATAAATTATTATGAATCCTAACAGCTAGGGTTTCAATAAATAGAGAAAACAAAAGGGGAGATAACGGACAACCCTGTTGCGTGCCACGTTCAACATTTACCCTCCCGGCTTCTGTTCCATTGATGATGATTTTGGCCTCCGCCTGGCTATATAATTCTTTTAACATATGTATCAATTGTGGCGGAAAACCAAATTTCTCTAAAATAAAAAATAAAGAACGCCAGTCTACTAAATCAAAAGCATTCTCGGCATCCATCATCAGAATGGCCGCCTTGATCTTATTGGCTGAAAAATAATCAATAGCTTGCGTTAAAAAATATGTGTTGGCGGCCATTAACCGTCCTGGAATAAAACCATTTTGATCAGTATGGACCTCCTGTTGGGTGCATGGAGCAATCCTTCTGGCCCAGATCTTCATAAACAGTTTGTAATCAGTATTTAACAAACTGGTAGGGCGATAGGAATTTGGGTCACAAGGATCTTTATCCTTTTTCAGAAAGACTACCAGAACTGACTCCTTAAAACTTTTGGGGGTATCTACCCCGTCCTTTATTTGATTAAACAGTTCCATTACAAAAGGAAGAAGTTCCTCTTGGAATATTTTATATACCTCTACCGGGATCCCATCTGACCCACAAGCCTTGGCGTTAGCCATGCTTTTCAGTACTGTCAGAATTTCTGAGATTCCTATTGTACCGTTAAGTGTCTCAATAAATTGCCGAGATATCTGTGGTAGCTCCAGTAATTCAAAATAGGACGTCAATTCTAGCTCTTCTACCACCTGTACTTCCATATAAATTTGTTTGAAATGAGAAAGAAAAACCTCATATCGCCTGCTCGTCTTCTTCTAGCAGGCCGGTAGAGGGATTTTTAACCTGACTAATTACTTGCGCCGCTTTCTGACTTTTCGTAGTCCAAGCCAAAAATCTGCCGATATGCTGGCTTTCCTCATAGAGCTTTTGTTGGTAAGCCCTGCTCCCCGAAATTTCCTCCAACATAAAAAAATCCTTTAATTGCTCCTTGGCTTTTAATAATTCTTGCCGTTGTGCTTTAATAATGTGCTCAGCTGTCGCTGTTAGATTTACATTTTGGCTGGCTCTCTCCACAGCAGTCTGTAGCTTGAGAATCTTTTGCTTACGTTGCTTACTTAACCTAGCCTTATAGGATTTCACCTGTCCTCTAAAAGTAGCTTTAAATGCCTCCCAAACCATAAAGATTGAGGCAGTATTTGCATTAAACTCAAACAATTCCCTGATAAAAATTTTAATTTCTGCCACCCAAGTAGGATTTTCAAGTAAAGATTTATCAAACTGCCACCTTGATTTCTTTTTCGGGGTAATCCCCAGCGTTAACATAAAAGAAACTACAGAGTGATCAGAAAAAGAGTTGGCCAATATCTCTGTTTTACCATTGGCTAGCAGCTTATCTACCAAAAAATAATCCTAACGGGAGGCTGTTCTGTATCTTGAGGAGTAACAAGTAAATTGAGAAGAGCCAGGGTGCCCTTGTCTCCAAGGGTCTGTTAAAGCAAAATCTATTAACAGATTTTTTTTATTAACTTTGCAGTTTTAGGTTTTAATTGTCGTTTTGCTTTATTCGAGGTATCCAGCGCAAGGTTCTGAATATAGTTAAAATCACCACCTAAGACCAATATACCTTCTATGTTCGCTACTAATTGATAAATTTGCTCAAGTGCTGTGGTTTCGTCATCTATGGGGCCGTAATAATTTACTAAATTTAGAATTGTTCCCTGAAGTTTTACTTTTACCCATAACCATCTACCTTTTCCATCTCGCCGGACCTCTTTAACCTGCCAGTCCAACGTATTAGATAGTAAAATCCCAACCCCGCACACTGCACAATTAGCAGATGAAAAATACGCCAGTGCATATTTCTTAGGTAGTGATATCTTGGGGGCGTCGGTCCTGAAATGCGTTTCTTGTAGAAATAAAATTTCAGGAGAAAGAGATGTTAACCAATTTAAAAGAGCACAACTTTTACGCGGATTCAACAATCCATTGACGTTGCATGTGATCACTTTTATATTTTGCGTCATCTGAGCCATCTTAATAAACCTGTCTCAACTTTGTCAACTCTGAGATTTCCCTCCACATTTTTAACCCTTCTTTTACATTCATCTCCCACCAAAACCAGGCTGTACGGTATCCGGCTAGCTTGAAAGCACATCCTGTGTAATTCACTCTTTTCCTGGTCATTTTTCTAATGCTACACCCCCCCTTCCCTACCACCCCTACCCACCCCAGACTGCCTGTGGAGGGAGGTAGCCCTTGCCTCGCCTCCACAGCCTCCTCACTCAATAAGGCGCCTTGACTTGGCACCTGGGAGCACGTCCACCCCCCCTCCCCCTTCCACCACTATGAACGATACCATCTAGCTAGTTAAGCCCTGAGGTATCTCTAATACAAAGTGCTTCCAAAAAAAGTGCTTGTGCAGTAAATAACGAAACCTTGGGAATAGCCTTGAGAATAGACCTATCTCAAACAAACAAAAAAAAGGAGAGAGAAAAAAAAATAATAAACCCTTATGCCTAGAGCTTTGCACTAATCGGCAAAAACAGTATCGTCCCCCTTACATAAGGGGAAATAAAGTAAAGCGCAACAGTGCAATTTTTAAACGTTACAGAAATGCAAAATGTATTCCAGTCTTCAAGAAAGCTAGAAAGTGCTCCCATATAGGGAGAGAGAATAAAGTACAATAGTGCAGTAGTGCAATTTTTAACCGAAAGGAAAAAAAAAAGGGGGCAGTAGCCCAATCCAGTACACCATCCTCTAAATATTTGAGCCTTAACGAAAAAAAAAAAGAGAGGGGGGAACTGCCGTAAAACTTTCACACGGATCGACCGTAATAATATCATTCCCCCTCTTATAAAGGGGAAAAAGGTAAAGTGTAATGGTGCCATAGCGCACTTTTCAGTTATGAAAATATTGCAAAAAAAAAGTGCAAAGTACAAAGAGCATTTCAGCATTCAGCATTCTAAAGATACTAGAGAATACCAATGCAAGAGTAATTTCTATAGAAGCAGACAGAGAAACAATAACTCAGTCCAATACATCTCTCCCCCAAAAGGAGAGCAAAGTGGCAAAAGTTTAAAGTGAACTTAGTGTCTAAATAGTTAAAGTGCCTAAGTGGAAAAAAAAAAAAAAGAACAAGAAACATAAATATTAATTTCTAACTAAGGACCAGTTGTTATAAACAAGAGTCACCATTCAAACACCCATATTTACATTATTTTACATTTGCTTGAACAATCTTTTGCAATAAATCTTGTGCCTCTTCAAGAATGGTACACAAATGGAACTTTCCTTTCCATAAAACTCTCAGTTTGAACTGTTGGGCAATGGAGACCTGTGCTCCTGCACTCTTAAATTGGTTCATCATCCTCACAAAGTCCTTCCGTCTTCGTGCTGCTGCTGCTGACATATCGGAGAATACTCGTACTTTGGCCCCGTTAGATGAAACAATCTCCCTCTTTTGGATCGCTTTAGTCAACACCTCCTCTCTGATACGGTAATCTGAAAAGTTCACAATCACTGTCCTGGGATACTTAGCCCCTGAGATTTTCTGGAAGGGGACTCTATGGGCCCGCATTACAGTAAGATCTTTAGGGGCCTTCTCAAGAAAATGATTTCTGATCATCGACTGTATATAAGCCACCGGATTAAGCTGGCCCTCAATGCGTTCGCTGTCTTCCGGAATCCCTGTAAAACGTAGATTCGTCCTTCTAGCGTAGTTTCCCATCTCATCCATCTTTAGCTGGGAGGCCTGAAGCTGCTTTTGAAGAGAGGCAATACCAGAATCACATAATACAGAGCGATCCTCAATATCGGATACCCGTTGCTCCAATTCTTTAAATCGCTCAGGTATTTGCTGAACCATAGTTTCAATTTTGTCTAGTCTATGGTGCAATTAAGAGAGCTCCTGAGCTTGCGAGGTCTTACAGTCCCGAATTTCCCCCAGGATAGTCTCAAAGAGCTGTTGCATTTGGTCCATCGGGACGAATGAAGACTGGGCCATGGTGGCGACCCCCCCAGCGCTAACATCTCTGCTTCCCACTTCCTGCTGAAAGGGCAAGATCGTCTCTTCAGGCCTAATTTTCAATAGAGGATTGTGCTGTAATAAGGGAGATAGAGGTCTTACGCCCTCTAGAGTCTTAGAATTCGAATTATGCCTCGATATATCCTGACCTGCCCCTTGAGTAAACCACACAGACTGCATAGATTGTGCTCGACCCTCTAGCCCTTTTTCAAGGGCAATCTCTCCTTTCTCCCCCAAGAGAGCAGCAGTGATTGTATCCAGATTAACGGGGGCGGCTTCCTCGAGCAGTATCACTTCTGCTGAAGGCGTCTTGTTGACCGTTTGGTTGAACTTTCGGTTTTTAAAGAATAGAAGGTATTCTTTGAGAGGAGTATCTGTCTCTAGGCTCCTACTGCCCGTCTCGACCAATTGTGGGGATCCAATCTCATTAGTGTCCACATTAACAGGCTGCTGAGACTGCTGAGTACTGGAATGCTGTGAGTTTACCTCATCTAGCGCTTTAACTAGGCCACCCTCCGCTGCCACCTGCGACCGGGCAGTGCCTGCCGCCTCCGCTCTGCTAGAGCTAGGACTAGGACCTTTTCCACCAATCTCCATTTCTGGAGAGGAGCCTGGAGAGCCTGAAGAAGTTCCCGGGGGAGTAGATGACGTGGGAGAAAACATCTGGGGCGGCAGATCCACTTGTGAGCTCATAGCACTCATTGCTCCCCTTACTTTCTGGTTAGTTCTTCCTCTCCTAGCTGCCAAGATACAAGACTGTGCTGCTTGTCTCCTAGCCTTCTGGGTCAGTGATGGGGGAGTAGGGACCATAGCTGGAGCTCCTGCATGTGTTGTTGAACCTCTCAAAACCATCTGCCGCATAATTCGCCGCCAGGCCTTAAGTTATTTTATCTACTCCTGTGCTGCAGATCTCTATTCCACGTGGGGTATCATGCGGGGAGTTATTCCTGGTAGACAAGTATTGGTTTTTAACATCCAGTAAACAGCGAAGGGCCAATTAACTAACCACAAAGCCCCCGCAAGATTACCCCAAAGTCACTTATAGCCAGCTCTCATGGGAGGGTATCCGGGGGGGCACAGAGGGCAACTGTTCCAATGATAATAGCAATCTTCTAGCAGATCTGTTAAAAATTCCAACAGCCTGCCCAAAAGAAACAAGAGGTGGTTGCACTTTGTCACTCTTGAGGGGTTGTAGTGAAGAGAAAAAAAGGAAGGAAAAAAAAAAAACACCTCAGAGCATGTCCTTGTCCCCAGTTTTGCCATCTTATGGCTCGTTTTTACCCATCACACCGCCCCACTTGCAAAGTATTTTCCACAGGACCAAAACGTTGATATGGCTGCTCTGCGCTACCAACCAAACCCAGTAGCGCAGCTCCACAGACCTGCCGCTCCACCGCCTCTGCCCTCTGCTCTCCGCTCCCCACCGCTCTCCGCCGCTCCACCGCTCTGTCACGGCTCTCTCAGCTCTCACAACTCTCACCTCCCGCCTCTTGCCAAGTCTCTGTCCATCGCCCAGCAATGGGGGGTACCGCACACAGGCTCCTTGAGCGCGTATCACCTCAGCGCTTCTTCTCTGCTCTGCTCACCGCTTGCCGCCTGGGTTCCCTCTGCATTTCTTCTTTTGCCGGCATGCAACCCTAAACCAGGGCTCAGCCACTCCGCTGTTCTCACAGCATGATGCGCGGCAGTCGCGCTTGCACTCCCGTCATGACCCGGAACTCGAAGGAAGAGGGAGGGGCCACGTGCCTCAGCCGCAGCAGTGCATCGGGCTCACCTGCCGCCGCATGTTGACATTTATTGGTAGTTTTGTAGAGGTTTCTGGTTGTTAGGTTTTATTTTTTCAGATTTATGGTGAGTTTCTGTTTAATAATAATTTCCATATACTTACTTTTTTATGTCGATTTTCTGCTTTGTGATTCTTGTTTTTCCGTAGGGTAACACTTTCTCGATGTAGTAGTACTTTCTTTTAGTAAGTACATGTTAAGAGACAAAAATTGTGGAGCATTTTGTTAATTATTTGTTATTTTACTATTTTAATTTAATTAAAAGTAAGTTTCAGTTTAAATAAGTTTTGCACATTTTGCAAGGTAGTTGAGATATATATATATATATTTCTGTTTTCAGGTTCTGGTCAGTAAATCTGGCAGAGCTTCCTCTTCTTGCAGCTTTTGTAATTTTTGGAGTATTAAGTTGGTAAAATGTGTGTGCCTTTTATATTGTTGATTTAATTTTTTATGTGATTTTATTTAAGCCTGGGTGGGGTTTGCGGAATTTCACTCCACAGAATTCCTCCTAGTGACCAAGGAACTGCGCCAGACTCCGCGGAATTCTGCATGAGGGCGAAGTACGTCCGCTAGTAGTGATACATATTTCACAAAAGATTCCGTGGGTCTTGAGAGTAGAGCTAGCAAGGCCACGTAGTCCAAAACATGATGAAATGAAAATGAGGACAGCCAAGCCACCCTGCAGGCACAGTGTGATGGTGGACTGCAGTGCTGAGCACATGTGATGCGATGCCTCACAGTCAGTGTGGTCACTCTCACCTTCCAGATGGTGTGACCGAGACAGAATGCTCACACCAGCGCCTCTGTCCTCAGTCCCACATGTGGCAGAAAACAGGAGTGAGCCAGGGAGCCTGCCCGAGGCAAACAAGTCTTATCCACAGAGCCGGCATGAAGAAACAGAAAATGTAACTAGCGGCGACAAGCACCGTGCAGCTCTCTGTAAGCTCCTACCTCCCGTCCTCTCCTAGTCCTAACTGCAATACTGCAAAATGTTGGCAGGCTCTTTATGGAGCGTAATGAAAGCACTCTTACCTTCCGTCAAGTCCCGAGGTAGTGCAAAAGTTTCGAGCACACCACCATCACAATCCCTATGATCTGCAGACCCTCCACTCCTATTCGCCTTCACTCCATGACTCCACAAATCCAGTCAATCATCTTCGTCTGCCACTGCTTCGGCCTTGCTGCCTCACGATATCCCTCTGCACTCCCCTTCCACAACGCGCCTTTTCTTGAGCTGACTGAGTGATTAGTGATGATTTGAGCTCGCTCATGATGTCAGCTGAGCTCGGTAACTCAGCTCTGTGAGCTGCGGCTTGACTGTGAGGAGTCCGTTGATTCATGTGCTGCTAAGTCCGATTTAATTGGCCGCTGAGCAGCCCATTCTGATTGGCTTGGCTGTGTTGTGTGATTGGCTAACTTGTTTGTGGAGGAGGTGAGGCAGGCCTGTATACAGTGCACTGGCACTCACAGTGGGCGGCGGTGCCAGTAATTCCACCACACGGCGGATAGGAGCTTTTGGCCAAATGTTCCGCATTCCAAATGGAGCGCGGAGTGGCAAAAACTTTGCTCACTCCGCTGGTGGAGCAGAGTTGCCACCCACCATTAATTTTATTGGTTACATTTGTTAATATTTTAATTTTTGTTGGTTAATTTTGTTTTGGTTTGAATTCTTTTTAGATGTTATGTCCTTCTATGGTAAATGCTAATTTATGTTTTATTTATGTAGTTCAATACTTTCGAATTTTATTATATATATTAATATGTAGATTGTTGTATAAATATTTGTAGTTAAAGTTGTTATGTATTTAGCTATATTTTTATTTGGGGTGATTTATAATTATTTTGGTGATGTAAATTGTAATTTTTTGCTAAAACATGTATATGTTGTTTAATGTTTATTTTAATGTTTTGTTTCACGTAAAAGGTAGCTACTATTATTTCTTATTAATGATAATATAATTATTTTGATGATATCATTGTAGTCAATATTCTGTGATGTGATATTTTTGACCTATCATATATTTAAGTAAAAATATTTTTGTTTCAGAAATTTTTGCTTTCGATATAAGTAAAAAACAATATTTTTACCACTGATATTTGTGTACTCGATATACGTTTATGAAGGCAATATTTTTGTTCACAATATTTAATTTCTGATATTTTTGTATATCGATATGTGTTTATCGGTATTATCATTGAACTCTGGATCTCTATATAAGGAGGACTGCATGTAGGTTGCAAATTAGAGGGAAGCTCAGGGTGTATGTAGTAAGAGTTTCATTTATGTGGACATGGCGAGGATTGGTCATGAGGGTTTTCGCACAGCTAGAGTTGCCACGGGTAGAGCTGTGCCAAAACCACAGCCAATAGACAGCAAAGCAAGTGCTCAGGGTACACAGAACATACATATTCACACAGATATTGCACTTATATCCATGCCACACCAGCCACTACGCCTCAGACAAAAGAGGTGCATATAAATAATGAGGTTATTGATATAAATAAGAAATTGTATTGCATTGTATTGTAATTACTACCCCTGACGAGGCGTTGAAGCGCTTTTTCGGCAAGTAGCACGCTACTCCGGAACCCATAAAGTATTAGTGTTGAGTTAGTATACTGAAATATGAAAGTAATTTGAGTGGTGGATAGGTTAGTCAGTTATTTGGATTCAGAAGGATAGCAGAGGGATAGAAGAGGGAAAAAGGTTTGCATTTATATAGCTCCTGTTACCCCTGATGGGGTGTTAAAGCACTTTTTTCGGCGAGTAGCACGCTACTCCGGAACCCATAAAGGATTAATGGTGAATTTGTATAGTGAAATATGAAAGTAGTTTGAGTGGTGAATATTAGTCAGTTATTTGGATTGAGAAGGATAGCGGAGGGATAGAAGAGGGAAAAAAAGGTTAGTATTTATGTAGCGCTTGTTACCCCAAATGGGGTGTTGAAGCACTTACTGTAAACATCTTAACATATGTAAAAGAATAAACTGTGTACCCAAACTTACCAATGTATCCCAAAACCTTGGGGTCTGCCATACATGCGCTCGAAGTCCTATTTACAGGTCCCTGTCAATTGAATTGTGCCAATGTATGTTGCCTGTTAATCAAAATGAACTTCAGGCGCCATCTTGAATTGTGCAAGCATACCAAAGTTCCGAAATATTCCATAGAAACACATGGAGTGGAAGCCTAGATTTTAAAAAGTATTAATGTCGCCCAAACCATAGAAGTCTACCATGCTGTGTACAAAAAGCTCCATTTGCGGTTTTATAGTTTCTTGTCTTTAGTTGTGTATTAATTTGAGTGTCTCAAGTAGGGTACCAATATCTCGTAGCCCCTATTCAAACAAATTCAATTGTGTTTCCCTTACTCCATTCACATATAAAATACAAGAATATCAAAATGTAGGCCCCAAGATCAGGAAATCCCATCTACTCATGTGAACCTGGTTGTGCGTCGCTTACATGACCGGAATATATTCAATCCCGAAAAAAAGACTGTAATTCAAGATCAATGTTTGGAACTCTCTCCAACCGCTTTAACTTTATAATCCACCAGGCTTCTGTGCAACGTAGATACAGTTCTCTTTTCTCAGTCCTAGAGTTAGCGCACACTTCAATACCTCAAAATTGAAAATTAGCATGCAGATTCTGCAAATCTCTCTCGTAAGGTTGAGATTGTACTACCCATGAAGATCTTTCCACAAGCACAAATCAAGATGCAAACCACATAATTCCCATTTTAGCTGTGGACAATGTACCATGTGCAGACTAGCTGTAAACAGAAAGACATTTTCAGCTATAATTTGATACGGTCCCCTTGAAGAAAACCATGGTTACAACCAAAGAGTATTGGATAACCAAGTTCAAAGAGCAACCAGGTTTCCTCGGAGCATTAACTCTCAATACAAAGTAAATAAGCTCAACTGTTAAATGCACTAAGAGCTCATTTGAACAGACATCGCAACTTTATGAGTCACTATCATGACTGAAAATACTCCACCCCTTTCCTCTACCCTACGAAACAAACAGGTTGTAACTTTCTGACCTGACAATAAACTTTTTTCTTAGGCATTCATCTCAACTTAAATGACTCTGAAATTCAAACTCTCAAGCCTATAAAAACAATGACCTGATAGGTAACTGGCTCCATTCAAGCCCTCCAGCCTAAAGAGAGGATACATTTAAAATGCAACTGAGGGTACCCAAACTCTTCCAGCAGTCCAGAGGCTCTAACGTGGCTTTTGGATAGTCTTACACTCACCTAGTTCACTAGCTACACACAACTTAGCCTCAAAAAATGATTAACTCCACCTCAGCCACATCAATCTTCAATAATTTAAGGTAGGATAGATGACTGATTATGCCTACCACCACCCACCTCTGAGTCATCAACCTAACATGTCTTTCTGTGACATAAGCAGGGTTTGCGACTAACTGCATCCCAACTCTTCTAAATCTACAATGGTCTGTACCATAAACTTACCTTGGTCCCTGTCCATTTTGTGACAGTTCTCAGACTGCCCAGAGATACTGAAATAGCTATAACATATGTATGAGGTCTGTGATCCACCTCAGGTCTGTCCCCTCGTGGGAGGGATATATCTTATGTATCATTTCCATATGGCCCTATGGTGCACCAGTTTAAATCTTGCATTACTTGATGCCTTTTTAACGTCTGCCTCTGACGCACCACTTCTCCCACAGCGCCAGCGGGGTGTAGTAAGCTCTCTGGAGGAATGTGCAATGAATGATATGCAGTCTACTTCTAGAAGTCATCATGCCAGTCTAGGCTCATTAGAATCTCCACACTTTCTGTGGCAATTCTAACCCCAACTCCTCTCCCCAGCCTAGTCAAGCTGTCTGAGTGAGCCCGGAGGTCTCCTCCTGGGCCAATATGTACAGACTCAAGATTAAAAGCTTAGTGGAGGTTGCCATTAAAAGCGTCTCCAGAGCTGGGACAGGCTCCAAGGGAAAATTGGGGACTACCTTCTTGCTAGATTCTGGCAGCCGATAATACAGAAATACGTCTAAAGGGGTTTAGCGAGGGTCTCCCTTAAACTCTGCTAGTGTAATGAGAGAAAAGAACTCTTACTATAAAGATCACCCCAATGTAGCAAACCTCAGTTAGTCAGCTGGGATATAGCCTTATCTTCATGTGTAACTGGCAGTAGAGGATGATAGCTTAATGGCAACCGGTGGGGGGGAGTAGATCATGGCTGCTTCCATCCTCTCACTTTACTTATCTCAGGTGGTAATCGTGCAAGCATTAGTGGCTCTTGAGTGGGGTGTCGTCAGATGACGGTGTGCCAGTTAGTGTCTGTAGTGGGACAGGAGCCATCCTGTCTTTTTCAATTACAAGGTGCATAAATAAAAGGCTGGTTGAAACCAATAAAGTGAGCCTGAGTGAACAAGTAATATAATTCTGGATTAGTGGCTTCAAACCACTGTAGCGCTAATAAGAATGATATATTGACCATTGGGTCCATTTGGCATAACTGACTCCATTTTCTGTACTGACTCCATCTTTTGTAATGCCTTCATAAGTCAAGAAATAACTGCAATAAGAGTATGGGTGGTTTGGCGTCAAGTAAATGATGCCATAATATAAGGAATAAAAAAATGTGATGTCCGGAATGCTTGAATTAATTTCAGCCATGAGTACTCATGGGGTCTACATTCTAATCCATTGCTCGCTTTACATCTCCAAATAGGGATCAAACACATACAAGTCAGACCTGGTCCTGCTTCAGTAGAAACAGTCGAGAATGAACTGCCAGGCCAGCTCCCTTCTAGACAGGAACACAAGCCACAGTAGACTGGTTTCTGCGTTCAGCTTCATCAGTGGAATGTAGCTTGGGCCATCTCTAGGAGGTGGAAGGTATACACACCTCCCACAGTGGACGCCTGGAGGAACCACATGCTGCATCTAGAGGGTACCGTACTCCGGAGAGAAGAACGTAGGGGCCTTTTTTAAGAAGCCTATATCAGATCGCTGGGACCAAGGGTTCAACAGGTTTAAAGCATGCAGCGACAACATTGACAGACTACCTTGAATGTTAGAAAGGAGTGCCCCCTCAACGATATTTGTTCTCTGACTGCATAAGGCCCTGACGGTGATTACCCTTATTGCAGCTGTGCCGCGATACGACCTATTACTAAGAGTGAGGCTCCTTAAAGACTCTAACAGTGCAGTACCGGAACTTAAGGACTCTAACAGTGCAGTACCAGAACTTAAGGACTCTAATGGTGCAGTACCGGAATGGCACCAACCTGATAAGATCGTGTTGATGCCAACCTTCACTGACACCCTAATCAGCTTCTTTGACCAGTCGAACTGAGATACGGGCCACTGCAAAATACGACTATAGAGGACGGAGTTAATAGAGAGGGAAGGGAGGGAATTAGTTTATGTTCATTAGCACAGCCCAGAATGTCAAGTACCATGATGTCTGATATGAGATATGCAATGTTCTACACTTACTGCTCTGTTCTTACTGTTATTGCTAAAATAGTAATAAAACGTTTAAAAAAATCAAAAAAAAATCAGTGATTTGCAGCTTGAATAGTATGACACAGTGAGCATCAATAAATGTTCAAAGGTCAGGGGCAATTAATGGACATTGTTTTTAAGTCTAGTATTGCCTGGGGTAGGAACCTCCAAAAATAATGTAGATTGGCCGCCCAAAATCTGGTGAACTAAGCAGCTCTATTTTGATAGTGTGTACACCACTCAATTGATATTCACAAAGTGAAACTGGTAGACGCGCTTTTATCAGAATGGCTACCTCCGAATAGTGTGGTAGAACAGTGAGGATACTTCGAATTTCCAACATTTGTTTGGCTGAAGTTCCATTACTGCAGGCCTCCCCTGAATCAGCATCTAGTGTACTCTTATACAGACTTCTGCCACCAATGCACCCCCGTGTACGCGCCCCCCCCGATAACAATAGCCATGTCTTACACACAAGAAACATATTGGGTGCAAAGCTCGTCCTGGTACATCACAGTAACAGAATCAGGGCTGCTTATAGGGTGTGCAAGCGTTGCACAAGTCCTGCGCGAGATACCGCATTAAAAGGGTTACTCAAAAATGCAGTCAGATTCGACGCGCACCTCTCAAGGCCCCTAGCTTCATCGGAGAAAGGAAAACATTGGGGAAATGAAAAACAGAAATGAAGGCTAGCATCCCTCCCGTTTAAAAAACAAGCCAGGGAAAATTATATTGTATTGTATTGTAATTGCATTTATATCGCGCTTACTACCCCTGACGAGGCGTCAAAGTGCTTTTTCAGTGAGTAGCACGCTACTCCAGAACCCATAAAGGATTGATGGTGATTTAGTATAGTGAAAATATGAAAGTAATTTGAGTGGTGGATATGTTAGTCAGTTATTTGCATTGAGAAGGATAGCGAAGGGGTAAAAGAGGTAAAAAGGTTTGCATTTAAATAGTACGTGCTACCCCTGATAAGGTGTTGAAGTGCTTTTTCGGCGAGTAGCACGCTACTCTGGAACCGGAACTATATAGTCTATAGCACGGGTACTCATAGTACAGCCCGCGGGCCGCCGGCGGCCCGGCAAGCCTTCCTTGGCGGCCCGCGGACCTTGCAGATACCTACCTGT